>WBNH01008724.1:673011-736000 GCA_013401255.1 Urocolius indicus | reverse complement strand
CAGGATGTGGGCTGGCACTGTCCCAGGGAGCAAGCCTTGAGGTGGGAGGCACACAGCACAGAGCAGCTCCTACTATCCTTCATCCCTCTTCTCCAGGACTGCCCCATAACAAACAGGCGAGTGGAACATGCAAGATGAAATGTGACCAGTCCATGAGACCTCAGCTAGGGTGTTTATTCCTGGGTTTAGGGTCTGATGTGCCATGATGAACCAGTGACAATGACCACAGCTGCCAGGGTTGAGGGCAGCTCCAAGCTCCATGCTGCAGACAGGCTGCATCCCACAGCACTATAAGTAACCTCTATGATTTTGGGGCAGTGGGTGCCGTTTCCATTGCCACCCAGGATTAAACAGCAGTCTTTATTGCATTTGCGTTGTCCAGCCCCATGTGGCAGCTCCTGCTATTTTCTTAGCTCAACATAGGATTTCCACATAGGATGGCACATCTACATATTTTGTCTTTCCAGGCTGTTTTCTTTGTCACAGTTTTTCTCTTGCAATTTATCCTTCTCCAAAGGGACATTTATCCTCTCTTACTCCAGAGAATACGGTTGTTGCTCATGCATACCTGTGTGCTTTGCTTCCCTAGGAGATGGAGGCCACGGCTACCTAAAGGACTGGCTCTGGTGGGCTGGCTTGTTAACCAGTAAGTAGCAGCTGTTTCCCTGGGTTTGCAGCTTTTCAAGGGTCCCTCCCAGTGAATTAGGTGTGGAATGAGCCCAGCATCAGGTGGTTTAAATCCTTTTTTTCTGCCAAGTTTCCCCATCATCATCAGAGGTACTTCAATGGGACTGGAGGCAGCCATCCAAGCAGGATCTCTCTTTGGCATCCTCTTGCAGGGCTGGTAGGACTTGCTAGCTCAGTTTTACCCAATCAAAAGCATGAGAAGCCAAGTTTTAACAAGGCACCTGGGTATTAAGCACAGAGCAAACAACCTCCTGTGCGTGCCTGGAGGCTCTGGGAAAGGTGACTGCTGCAGGACAAGGCAGATAGCAAGGAGGTGTTGGGAGCAGCTCCTTCATTGAGCAAAGTTTGCTTTCCTTAGAACAAGCCTTAAATCCTTCTTTTCATGCTGTAACATTACAGTAACCTCTCAAATTGGACTCATGCCTGTGCAGAGCGCAGCAGAGGGTTTTTCAGAGCAGTCTTTTCTGGCTCTCACTGCTGCAGCAGTAGCTCAAGGTGTCCCCAACCTTGCTCTGCCCTTGCAGCTCCAGCTGCACAGCCACCACAGCACAACCCCCAAGCAAGCATAAACTACTCGCTGCTCAAGGGCAAAGACAATTCAACCAGAGAATACACCAAAGAGACATTTTGTAGATGAGGAGGAAGCTCACAACAACCTACCACCTCATTCAGACACACTGCAGCTGCCTGGCTAGGCTGGAGGGATTTGATGGTTAATATGGGTCATCTGTGACATGGCCAAGCCCTGACATCCCCTAGCCCCTCTTCATGTGGGTGCAGGGCTCCAGGGATGCCTTTCCTGCTTGCATCAATTTGTAATAAAGAGATTTTCACCCACTGTCCATCCCTCTTCAGCAGCAATAGGAAACCCTCATAATAAAATCCACTCTCTTAACTGCCATCTTACTAGTCTGCAAGCTCACAAGAGAAAACACAAAAAGTATACTGTACCTCACTGGTGTTTATTTTTCTTGTGTTTGTTTAGTGGGTGGAGGGGAAGCTGCCAACTTCGCTGCCTATGCCTTTGCTCCTGCAACTATCGTCACGCCTCTGGGGGCTCTGAGCGTGCTCATCAGGTGATTTATGTGTCTGTAGTTTGTCATTTGCCATTTTTGTTTGCCTGTTTGTCTTGTAAGACAGAAAGAACTGAAGTGATACTAATATGATTTATTCTGCCAAAGGAAAAAAAAAGTCTCAGTGTCTTCTAGAAATGCTCTGATAGTTGTTGACCTTTTAGGGGATCATTTGGAAACCACTGAGTTGAGTCCTGTGCTTCTCTGGAATTGCTGCATGTGGACAGCAGCCACGTACAGTTCAAGTTAAATTATTGCAAATCAGTGTTATATCCTTCCTAATTCCAGCTCTTCAGCCAATTCAAGGTTGGGGCTTTGGGGTTTGGTTTTGTTTTTTGGTGTTTGTTTTTGTGAACAATCCTAAAAATCTAAAAGAGTCAAAAAGTCTTGGTTTCAAACTTTCATTTGTTGACTTTTTTTCTAGGCTTTTAGGGTGCTCTGATCTTGTGGTTTTGTACTTTTGTCTGTTGCCAAAAGGGCTGAAACCTTTTTTTAAATTTCATTATTGTTTTTTAAAAAGGAGATTCATATCAAAGTACATTACTTGAGGTACTGAAGGTTTTATAGCAGGACTGTGATTGTAAAATGCATAAGCAAACTGAGAGTTGGAACTGCTCAGGAGTCTTGCCCCAGATTTTTATGGACAGCAGCTAGGTATTTTTGCAGATACATCTATAGTCCCAGTACCTTCAGAGTTTCCCTGAGGATTAATGGTTCTGGTGTTTTAGTTAAAACTAATGTAACTCTTTTGCTGTTAGGTTGGGTTTTTTTCCCTGTAACACTGGTCCTTTAAGTCATTTCCTTGGGCATGAAAAGCTAACAGCTCAAGAGTGAATCTGGAGACCCTGTAAATATTTCTGAAGTTGTGCTAACATATTCGGTGTCTTTTCACCTTGCTGATACCTGAGCTGTGATCTACAGACCACAGCTGCATCGCCATGCAGCAGTTCAGCTGTCAGTAGATGCAACGTAATTGCATATGAACACACAAAGTTGCTCCAACAAATCCAACACATTTACTCTAAATTTGTGTCCCTGTATCACATGAAGGGTTTTTTTTTTTAACTTTATTTTAGCTGCTATTCCTTCTTTAAAGGATTTTAAAGCACCAGCTGATGTTTTTTTCTGTCCTGTGCAGTGCCATCTTGTCTTCTTATTTACTTGGAGAACGGCTCAACCTCTTGGGAAAGCTGGGCTGTATGCTGAGCCTTGTGGGCAGCACTGTGATGGTGATACATGCCCCAGAGGACGAGGAGGTCACCACTCTGGATGAAATGTCTTCTAAGCTGAAAGAGCCAGGTACACAGGAGATTGTGTTTTCTGTCTTGTGGCTGGGGAGCATGTACTGCTCTGTCCCCCATCTCTTCCACTCAGATTTGAGTTATTTCTCTCCCCTTTCCAGGTTTCCTTGCTTATGCTGCGATCCTCTTGGCTCTTTGCTTCCTCCTGATCTTCTACCTCGGACCCCGCTATGGCCAGAGCAACATCCTCATCTACCTCTCCATCTGCTCCATTATTGGTGCCTTCTCCGTGTCCTCAGTCAAGGGCCTGGGAATTGCCATCAAGGGCTTCTTTGCTGACCGTCCTGTGCTGCAGCACCCGTTGACCTGGATCCTGCTCACCACGCTGGTGGCATCCATCACTACACAGATTAACTACCTCAATAAGTCTCTAGATATTTTCAACACTTCTTTGGTATTCCCCATCTACTATGTGCTGTTCACGACCATCGTCATCACAACTTCCGTCATCCTCTTTAAGGAGTGGGTCACCATGACTGTAGTGGACATCATTGGGACAGTTTGTGGCTTCCTCACCATCATTTTGGGAGTGTTTTTACTCCATGCTTTCAAAGACATGGATGTCAGTTTAGGTAATCTACCACAAGTCCTCCAGAGTGGACAGCAAACGCCAACCACCCGAGACGACAAGAACATCTTGATAGAAGTGGACAACTCCAGCATCGCCCCAGAGGATAAACCCAAAGTATTCATGATCTACCCCTAGTGTGTTATATGTGAGGGTCTGGAAGTTGGGTGGATGGGTTAGTGTCAGTTATTCCAATGAGCCATTTGAAAAAGTAGAAAATAAACCCAAGAGTTGTCTTACCCAAAGCTTGGTAAAGTCAAGCCAACTCTTTCTCTAGGCTTTTGCACTGGATCATTCTCATGGTGTGTTTAAGCGAGGGGTGTGTTTAATCTTCACTGGGGTTTGATATATGCAGCCACTGACAATGAAAATCTTCTTGAAATATGAGATTTCTGAGACAAAGCTCCTCTGTGAGGCCCCTTCCCATCTCTTATTCTTGGCAGGGCTAATTGTTTACTCTCAACTCCTTCCCCCAGGTGGCCATTGATATGTTTATTTCCAGGACCTGATTGAGTCATTGATTAGTGTTTCTGTCTTTTTTCTTTCTAGGTGCTTGCATGAACACTAAAATATGCAACAGTATCTCAAATGAAGGCCAGAGACAACGACTGAGTGCTGTACAGCTGCTATTCAGACTGCTCATCCATGTTAAATTACTCGCTTGGCAAATGTAGGACAAGAATATTGGTGAATATGGGTAAAACGTGGTGCTCACTTAGGCTCAGTGGCATAACCCGACTCATAAAGCTTTTTTACAGGACCATGGCAGAGAAGTCTTTTTCAGCTTTTTTGTGAGGTGCAGGAGTTTCCCTGCAGCACAGTATTAATTAGTTTTATGTGGGGCTTTTGCTTCTTGGTTTTTTTTTTTTCCTTAGCAGCTATGGTGCCCAGGCCATGTTGGTGTGGTGGGTGAAGCTGCCATAAGGCTGATCCAGACCTCCTCCAAGTATGGGGCAGCCCCTACTTAGGCTGGGAAGCCCTGGCAGGGTAAACTCTGTGCTGGGAGAAACACCACCACTGTCTTCAAGACTTTTTTGTGGTCTGTGAAAACCTTTTCAGCCTGGAAGAGTTAGTGGCTGTGATTTTTTTGAGGTTTCTTAGTAGATAATCTTGGAGAGCCTCTCATCACTTTCAGCCCCATGACCTGTCCTGCTGTCATTTAAGCCCAAAAGCTTTTCTGTTGTTTAGAGGAAGGTATGGGCTGCATGTTAAAAGCCAAACTGGCATAAGTGGGTGATGCTCTTCAGAGCTGTAGGGACGCAGTTTATCCTGTTCACCCCTCTTCATCTCTCTCAATACAGTATGATGCTTACTCATGGGTCACCTTAAAAACCCCATTGGATTTGTATCAGTGCTGAGCATGAAGGGGCAGGGGAAATGACATTTTGAGCTGGAAGGTCAAAAAGGAATGTACTGGCACAATTGAAAGTTTTCCTGTCTTGCTCAGGGAGGTTGGAGCCTATTTGCTACAGTAAATCCCAAACATTGAGCAGCAAAGCCTGAGCCAGCTTTGCAAAGTCTGGAGGCAGCTCTGGCTCAGTTAGCGTTGGACCATGGCACACACTGATGCTGGCTGAGATGTTGAACTACTTATACCTGGGCATTGCTGAGCAACTTGGGGTTGGGGGGAAGAGGAATATGCCATCTCTTATTTTATTAACATTTCAGTAGGGTTTTTTTTGGAACGTGGAAAGGGAAACAAAAGCTTTTTCTAAATAAAAAAATACAACAAACCCTTGCAGGTGGATCTGAAAGTTTTTAATGATTTCTCTGATCTTATTGGTGTAGCTCTGAAGGATAAAAAGGCTGAAAGATAGCAGAAAGATCATCTATGGGAGAGAATAAAACAGGAGTGCCCTCCTTTGACAGCAGAAAACACTCCAAATAATGCACTAGCTTCAGGTTTGGCATCCTAATTGTTGTGATGCTTTAAGCATTTCATTTTAGAGAAAGACTGTAAATGGGACCCGTATTTCCTCACTGCCTAGAACTGCATTTCATAAAAACCATTCAGCTCCAGCTACCCTGCTGTCTCTGGACAAATGCCACATATAAAATGTAGATCTGAAGGGAGGCAACAAAAGAGCACACACTGATGGAGTATTTGTCAATGACAACTGACGGATTTATTAAAACCAGGCAAAAAGGCACAATGAATTCAAGTATTTGCATAGATGCACAGAGAGCAGTATTGTAAACCATTAATATGTGGACACAGTAGAAAATGAGATGTAGTTTGGTATACATTCTCCCAAGTAACATTATCTTTCAACAAAAATCAGGTTTATCAACTTTTAATTCCTCCTGCAGTACTCCCCTGTTCTCAATTTCTCAACTTGCACATGTATGAAAACTTAAAAGGACTTACTTAAATCTACCTTCTGGAGACTTTATGATATGTCAGCAATAAAGTTTTCCATTAAGAGTTTGGCCATGTCCAGTTGTTCTCTGAGCTTTGTGTATCCTGGGGGCATTTTTCAAGTGTTTGATCCCATGCTCACGTGAAATACAGAGGAGCTATTTTTAGAGATTGTTAGGTGCCATTTGATAAAGGTCAGGGCTTGCAGCAGAAGTATGCTGCTGTCTTGAAGTTCATATTAATATACACCAACTACAGAGAAAGACACAGAAAGATAAGAAAGATGATGTCTTTCACTTTCCATCCTTTACTTCAGAGGGAAGTATTTTAGATTGGTTTGGTTTCCAGGCATATAGAAGGTAACAAAAGGTCCCAAATGATCAAAATGAGGAATAATCAACTAGAAATTCAAGACACACTCTATGTACTGTTTCCTTGTGGGGAAAAAAAAAAAGAGGTAGTAAAGTTGTGAAAACTAGCATGGTTTAAGTCATCCTGCAGATATACTGCTACATATACTACAAATTTAATGAGTGCTTAGGGTTTATCTGTTTGTTTTTCCAACCAGTACAGCCTAGGGACAGAACCATCAGACAACTGTTTTTCTTTATGCCAATAATACAGTTTCTCACACATGCAGCAGCAATCACACGGTATTGAGGATTTGTCCATAATAAAGCAAACACAACAGAAATGTTGTAACCATAGCTGCAGAATTCCCTGTGTTCTCCTAGGAAATCATTGCAAGAGGAAAGAAAAAAGAAAAAAAAATTGGCATAACAAAAGGTCAATTAAAAAAAATCTACAAAAGCCAAGACTATTAGGGGAAAACAAAATCAAATTCATAAGGGGGAATCTTCAGGGTCAGAACAATAAGCTGTTTAAAGTGCACAGAGACAGCTCTTTCCATTCATGCCCTGGAGAAAAAAACTGGAGTAAATGAGCTGCCCTACAAAAGCACCATGTGTTGCATTAATATTTCTGCTATTTGACTACCTAGGCAATTTAACATAGGTTGGTTATTCACTGGTATGGGGAGCAGACAGCACGCGCTGAATTACTGCTCAGCCCAGACTGAGGCGTGAGGAGACACGTGCAAAACTATCTACCCATCTACAGTACCGCATGCTGGAGAGGAGCTTTCAGCACTGGCTTTTGCTGAGCTTCCCTCTGGCCATTTGCTCAGTGTCTTGGCCAGAAAGTTTCCCTGTCGTACCTTGACTGTGTCCCAAGGACACGGATGAGAGCGCATGGGCCACACTGGGGATGCAGTTGGGTCTTACAGCACTGAGGGAAGATGAGTGAGTGCTGGAGGACAAACAGGTTGTGATTCTCATGCTCAAGATGGTTTTAGGAGGAAAACAATTAATCTGCTCTGTTAAAGCTAATCAAAATCCACACTACCCCACAAGTTATTTTAACTGGGAATATTTCCATGCTTTGCTGCCTGTTGTGGCCCAACTTGCCACTCACTGTAAACTGAGAATAAGCTGAAGAAAGTTATCAAAAGGCTGCCTTCTGCTCTCCCAAGAGGCAGCAGTTTCTGTATAGCACCAATGTATGCTCCTGCAGCTGCAGGGATGGGCTGAGGAAACCAACAGGTCTGGGTCTTATATGAAAGCGCATCAGGGCCAGCACCTGCACTCTCAACTTGTTTTACCTGGTAACACTTAAATAAATGATTACAAACATGTGAAACCCCCATCACCCCATCCCTGCACTGGATATTGCACAATAATATTTAAATACTGTATAAACAAGTCATCCCTATATGGAAAAGGCTATCAGTAGAGAGGATTGAGTTCAGCATGGTGTGTACTGGCACAGTTCCTTGCCAAGCCTGACTGCAGCTTGCTGAGTCACAGAGGAAACAGAGAGAAACCAAGACACTGAGGCTTGAATTATTTTTTGGGTGCTGAAGGCCATCCAGTCCCCTGTGAAGGTCAGAGCCAGCCAGGAACAGACTGCTTCATGAGTGTCCACGGGAGCCTGGCTGACCCACTTTCAAGGCATTTGTTCCTCCAGCTGTCTGGACACCATTCTGAGTGAGATAGAAAATGGAGAAAAAGGGGTGAGCACTGATGAAAGAGCAAATGCAGCCCCCTTCTGCCTCTCCTGGAGCTGCTGTTACAGTGGGTCAGGGAAAGCCCATCTCCATTCTTATGCTTTCACACCCTAATGCATCATGTAGGAAACACAATGAGGTTCCTGCAGTTCTTCCATTTTTCACAGCAGGTCTCGTGTGTTGTTGGCTGGAGACACCACCTGTGGCATGTGGTGTTCGTTGTTAAGGGGTCCAGTTTGCAGGGAGATAAACTCAACAACTCGAAGTCCTTTATTCAGGACAATTTTGGGAAAAAGTCGCTGGAGAGAAAGCATCTCCTTAGCCACGGCTAGAGAGGGTTTTCTGCCCCTTATTGGGGTCCTCAAGTCTTATGTGGACCTTCTTGTTTTGCTGATCTTTACTGACCATTCTGGGTCACACAGAAGTTGCTCGGCCCCACTCTCACAAATGCTTTAGCTGAGGAATTGCTCACTGAATTAACTATTTGCTAAACCCAGTAAGGAACAGATGAAAACAGGGACCCCGCCATTAAAGGCAACCAACTCCCCAGCCTCTCTGTTTCCACCTGCCATGCTGAGTATGAAGGTGTTTTGCAGGGATAGCAAGGTTACTGACTTCAGACTACTTTTCTTCCCCAGTGGTGAGAGGACACTGCTGTACTTCTGTTATCATGCTCAGTGCCTACCTGTGCCCCAGGCCGGGGTTGTCCTGGGGTTCTGGGGGGTGTAGGAGGCAGCGAGATGGCAGAGCTGTTCCCTGGCCAAGCTCTGGCTCTGGATGGGATCGGATTAGCTGGCAAAGCTCTTTGGGGTGGTCGGGGCCTAGAAATATCCTACACAAAAGAAAGAAACAGTTTTGAATTCTCAGTCTGGAAAGATGCCTGAAAACAGAGATAACATTTAAATTCTTTTGTAAGTCTGAGATGGGGGATGCAGCTGTACACCTTGATGTCTCTGGTTTGGAGTTATAGATGTTATGATCTAATAGCTGCATGACGAAAAGCATGAGAACAGACTGGGCAGGAGTATCCACCACAGTTCAGCCTGTAGCATCCCTGACCAAAGACAAAGGACTGAAAGGATGCAAGTAAAACTAGGTCCTGCATCTGGGCCACAACCCCATGCAATGCTTCAGGCTTTGGGAAGAGTGGCTGGAAAGCCGCCCAGATGAAAAGGACAAGGAGATGTTGATAGCTCACCTAAACATGAGCCAGCAGTGTGCCCAGGTTGCCAAGAAGGTGAGTGGCATCCTGGCTTGTATCAGAAATAGTGTGACCAGCAGGACCAGGGTAGTGATCATTCCCCTGTACTCAGCTCTGGTGAGGCTGCATCCCAAATACCATGTTCAGTTTTGGGCCCCTCACTACAAGAAGGACATTGAGGTGCTGGAGCATGTCCAGAGCTGGGCAATGAAGCTGGGAAAGGGTCTAGAGCACAAGTTTGGTAAGGAAAGGCTGAGCTGTTTAGTCTGGAGAACAGAAGGCTGGGGGAGACATGGTCACTCTCTACTCTCTACCAGACAGGAGCTTGTAGTGAGGTGAGAGTCAGTCTCTTCTCCCAAACAACGAGTGACAGGACAAGAGGAAATGGCCTCAAGTTGCACCAGGGGAGGTTTAGATTGCAGATTAGGGGGAACTTTTTCCCTGAGAGAGTTGTTAGACACTAGCACAGGGAGTCCCCATCCCTAGAGATATTTAAGAACCATGTAGATGAGGTGCTGAGAGACAAAGTTTAGTGGTGGGCTTGGCATTGTCAGGTTAGTGGTTGGACTCTGATCTTAAAGGCCTTTTCCAAACAAAATAGTTCTATGATTCCAACCATTCTTGCAGAGGCCTCTCTCTCTCTGAAGCAAGGAGGGAGTGCAGGTGGCTGCTGCTATTACTTATTGTATTATGCAAGTGCTTGGTGGTTTTCAACATGCAGAGTTTTTCACCTGTCAGGTTTCAGGAAGACTGGCTTTAGGCTGCTGGGCAGCTGGCTTCAAACCAAGGACAACCAAACAGGGTAACAGGGTTACCTTCTTCTGCCCAGTAAATGGAGTTGCAGATGAAAGCACATTGTATTCTGGCTACTAAAGGATCTAGAAGCTTTGAGCCTTGAATTTTACAGGGAAGCTATATTCCAGAGCCTTTTCATTAGCCCCTTTATTGATGCACTTGAAGTTGAAAGCAAGTTTCACATGCATACACTTGCTTTAGGATTGTCCAGACAAAGCCTGCAAACCTCACATACATGTACATACGTGTGCCTATACACACACACACACACACAGAGCCCTGCACCCGCCTGCAATCAGTGATTACTTTGTTTGTGCACACAGCTGTCCCTAATAGGATACACAGAGCATTATATTTTCCATTTGTCTAATGAATTTCAGTGTAAAGCACGCCCCTGGGGAGAAGGTACCCACAAGAGATCTAACTGCCTGCTGTTGCTCAGTCTCTGTGCTAAGTTGCTGGCTTACAGGTGTTGACTTAATAAACACAGCTGCACTCATAACTTGGAGAGCACCCAAAAACCCTGCAGGCTCCTCACACTATGCATAAATGGGATGATCAACAACTGTATCAGCCAATGCCTGGGGATCTATTGCTCCCCATGGGCCTCATCCTGTGACTGCAGGAAAGACAAGGCAGACTAAATCCCACTGACCACCAAGTCCAAAGAGCTCCTATAGGAATAGCAAGAGAGAAAATCTGGCACATATTGCAGGCATCTAGGAAGGACACTGAGTCTAGCAAACAGTGAAAATAATGACTTCCCTCATACATTCTACATCTTGTTGCTCTCCTCCAACTCAGAAATAGCAAAGTTTCTTTTGAAGTCCTAGGAAAAGTGTTCCATCTAGGAGGTCTGACCAAGATAAAGAGACTGGATGCATCAGGAAGGGAACACAATGGAGATTGGGGGGAACTTGTCAACAACCTTCTCGGAAGGATACCTATTCCTTATTGACTACAGCCAGTATCCTGCTTTTGTTTCAGTTTTCTTTCCTGCTGAAGTGCCGTCTGTTCACAGGAACAATGAAGCTAGAAACAAATCCCATTCACTAAAAATACTTCGGGTTTGTTTTCCTCTGTGTCCTTCAGACAAATTGCCTGAGAGCCAGCCCCCCCCTATCCCCTATAATTGAACCCTTTGCTTCTTTGCTAGCCCTAACCTAATACAGCTAGTTGGGAAATATTTCGGTGAAGTGGGTTTAAGGCAGTCTGAGTGATTTGCTATCCTTTCCATAAGAATGTAGAGTCTGTACTAAGCTTAGGACAAAATTGCCAGTGAAAGTAGTAAATAAATACCTTTTCCTTATAACTCTCAAAATAACTTCATGCTCACATAAGATGAGGTCAGTCTGGGCTAAGTGTAATGTTTCCTGTGCAACTTGCTAAAGGTCCTGTTTCTGCTCCACATCAGAATTTGTTTGAGACTCCTGAGATTTTAGTCCAGGAGTGGTCACATGCAGTATACCTGGAGGAATGAAGATCCTGTTCTCAGTATTGAAGCTCAGACTTATCACTAATTGGTAATCTCAGAAAGACTTGTTTCCAGGAGATAAAATACATGCAAACAGTAAGAGGAGCTGTGCTAGGCTTGCTTAGGGAAAAATCTGTACAGCCCTTCTGTTCCTATCAAATTACCTATGTGATTTGCAGCTAAAAAATGTTTAGATGACCTTGGTAAAGTGAATGCTTCTTTGTGATCCAAGCCACCTGACTTTAGGTCCAGGTCAGAAGTATTAGGGGACCTGAACTAAGAGCAATTCTGTGCACTAGCATCCAGAACAGTCACTGTCAGCCACAATACCAAGCAAGGGGGACCACTAGTAATTGTGTTGTGGCAAGCTGGAGCACGCAACAGTGAGCACCGTAACTCCACCACTCCCACCAGAGTCAGAGAGGCTTCGTCAGCCTCACTCAGAGCAAACCTCCCAAACTGCAGGACAGCTGTGTGACTCCATACCTGAGAGACCTGAGGGGGCTTGGGAGCAGGAGGTGCTGGCCTGCTCGGAGGTGTCCGCCGGGTAACGTCCATGCCAGGTGCCAGCTGCGCTGGACCATTGGGTTGCCCCAGGCTGCAGCTGTAGCCAGTGGAGGAGGTAGGTGGCTGCTGCATGCTTATTTGGAGCCTTGGAGCTTGCTGGGGAGGAGGTTTTGATGGTATTTCAGGGAAGCCAATCACCTGTGCAGAAGACCCACAAATCCCCATAGTTAGGTATTTCCACTTCAACCCTCTTTTTTCCTCTCTGCTACACTTCAGAGGAACTGCACGAGGTCTATGAGCCACATAGCTGAAAATATTGCCTGCAACATCCGCATGTGTTGTACATGTCTTGTAGGCATTGACTAGATAGGCTGAGACAATTTCAGGTCATGAGGCAGAAATGGGAATCAAGTAACTCAGGCATTAGTTTTCTAAGTGACACTTGCAAATAAACCCAGGGTTTGCAGTTTCTTCAGTTTTGAAAAGGGGATGTGACAGAAAAAGATCTAATAGGAGACAAGTGGTCACACAGACCTAGTCAAATCCCAGCTCTTGCCTTTAAGGAAATCAATAGAAACACATACTACATTCAGCTCCCACTGACTTTCAGCCATGGGTGATGTCTCTCTATTTTTCCCATCCTTGGATAAGCCTCTCCCCTAATCACAGCATGAGAGGGAACCATATCCCATATCTTAGGACAGCTGTATCTCTCCCTGGAGAGATGGAAGGTGACATTGCCCCTACCTTCCTCTGCTCCTGGGGGGTTTTCAGCTTGAAGGCAGGGTTTGCATGCCCATTTCCAGAAGTGTCACTGACAATGAGAGAAAGAAAATAATAAGTATTATTTCCTGGATACATTTTCTCCTTTTCTTTGATGCATTTTTCATTATATTTTAACTGAAGTAAAAAAAATAAGTAGCAAGTACTGGATATACCATCATATATATTCTATATATTTTTACATGTATATTTATTCCTCTCAGTCTTTACAATTTCTCTTCTGACCTGACACTGAAAGGAGGCTGATGAAAGCAGACAAGGCACAGCACTGACAACTTACCTGAACTGTGGGGTCTTCTTTAGAGAACAGATGGCAAATTTATTCCAGCATTTCAGATAATAGAATAAAAACATTATTCCAATCAGAAGGAGAATGGGAGCCAGGATTGCGAGAGTTATCACAACTGCTGAAGGGCCTGAAGGCAAGAAAGCGGAGTTAGTTAAATAGGAAATTCTGCTCCCAGTATAACTCAAGTCCTTCTGAACAGCCATCAGAGCAGAGTTGGTTCTACTTACCTTCAGGCATGGGAGGACCACTGTCCAAGCTTCCTCCCCTTCCCTCCTTGTTGCAAAACGGGGGGGCCCACCCCTGGTTGCAGTGGCAGTTCCTGTTGTTGTTGCAGACCTGGAGTGGGAAGACTCAGACACTTTAATGCCAGCTACTCAAGAATCTGCAAGCTAAAAAAAAATATATTAAGCTGTTGCTGAACAAAACACTACAGAAAAACACTCTTATTAGCATAAATAGGGAGTCAAGTGGCTGGAAATATTTCTTTTGGGGGGATGAAAGCCCCTTTGATTTCCTCAGAAAATCTCTCTTTCTCCAAAAGAAAAGGGTTCTTCAGCTGAGGTGCTGTTAACCTGGCTTCAAGAGAATTGCAACATTTAGAAATGCCTTTCTCTTGTTCTTACCTCTAAAGTAAAGGACACAAGCCTTCCCTTCCCTTCAGTTAAGATTTCTTACTTTTTAGGTTTACTGCTTGGCCTATTGCTATTTGTTTTACTGCTTAGGCAGCCCTGGAAGGAGGGCTGACCCTTGTGATTATGGATGTCATGTGCTAATTGTAGTGTTTAATTTGATTCTGTAGAGTTGCTGACAGTCAATTCTTACAGCTGTCATAGATTCTAAGAAATTGAAGCAGACTGGGAATAAAGGAGCAGGGTGAGCCCCTTTCCTTGTCAGGAATATCATGGAGCTTCTCCAATTGCTCAGGAAGGTACACACTGCTACATGCTGCTGTATATTGCTCCTCTCCATTGGCTAACTAGACCATGGGGATGGAGAGATGATGATGATGTCTTGTGCCAGAAACATTAAAAGTATGAAAAATGCTCACCAGCCCTTTCTTTCCATCCCCTGGGGGTGAAGCAGAGCACAGTTTGGGATAAGCTGTTCGAAATATGACTTTTTACTATTTTTCCTTCAGTAAGTCTAGTCTAGTCTCTCAATTGAGAGCAGATTTTGCTGTAAGATTACCTCTCCCTGTTTTTCACTCATTACAATTCATATCCCTCCTGTAGAACTCCTTAAATCCTATGTCAAAGGGACATGCACAGACCATAAAATGCATCAAACATGAGAGAAATGTGCAAATTAATAACCAAGACCAGAAGCCTGGAGAAGACCTAAGCATGGTATCAGAAATGAGCTGAACAAGAATCCACAGATGAATAGCAGCCCATACTGCTTCAGTCTGAAATGGAGATGAAAAGAAAGACACCTACTCCATGCCCATGGCACTTCTTGCTACAGCTATCAGAATCAAAGATGGTGGATGTGTTCTGGCAGCGTCCCTCAAAGCAAACCTGCAGAGAAAGGATG
This sequence comes from Urocolius indicus, assembly GCA_013401255.1. NCBI lineage: Eukaryota > Metazoa > Chordata > Aves > Coliiformes > Coliidae > Urocolius > Urocolius indicus. The sequence continues at coordinate 721,365 of WBNH01008724.1, read as the reverse complement.
AAAAACTCAGTGTTAGCAAACTGGGTTATGTACCACATTACTGCCCTGTGTTATTTTGTGGCTTGTGGGGTCCCAGACATGTCAGCAATACAAGTAATGCCCTGAGCAAAACAACAGGCCATGAATTTAACCTGGTTACCAGGAAAACATTTAATCACTACCCTAAATCCAAGATAATGTGCATCAGAAAGAGGAGTGGGAGCTCAGCAGCTGATAGCTTGGCCATGCCCATGTGGCAAATGTCTGGAGGAGCTCTCTTGATTTCTGATTGTCTCACCTCTAAGCAAGACAACCTCAACCAACTAGCAAATCCCAAATTTAACACTGGCCCTGGACTTCATCTAGCAAAGATTTAAAGTATGGTCTTTAGTGTGTATTCTTCCATTGCTTCTCAAAAGCCCCTGCGAAGTTATTTTTCCAAGCATTAAAATCCTCTACAAAGGCATTAGACACAAGAAATTCATGGCTTGATAACTGCAAAGCACTTTCCATTTGGAAAAGTGATACCATGAACCTCCCCCAAGCCATTTCAGGCAAAACTGTACCTACATGATGGCTCCCACATTTTGTTCCTGTCAACACCAAGCCAGGATCCAGCATCTCCTTTTCTTCACTCTCAGATCTGTAGACATGGGTCCCCCGGCACCTCAGCTGCGTCCTCTGAGTGCGGATGGTTGTGTCTATGGCGACTGCATTGGACTGTAGGGGTTTGGAAGCAGAGCTCTGGCACTGGATCTTCCCACATTTAGCATCTCTGATTTCAAAGGAAAGGCTAAAGTGATTATTTTTTGCTTGATGAATGTTTTACAGGTAAATTAAAGCAGCAGTGTTGAATCACTGTTCAATGGCAAGCACCTCCCCCAAGGGCTAGCCCATGCATTTCACTGTCCCTAGCCTCAACAAAAATCACAGGTAAGACTGAACAGTTTTTGTCTCAGTTAAAAAGCTACATTTAACTTCAAGATTGGAAAACCCTCTCATCTGTTACTTTGAAAAAAAAAAAAAATGGTCCATTGGCTATTTCAAGCTCCAAAAGGCAAGAAAATTGGTGAACTTAAAGCTTAAAGGGCTCTAAGTCCAACAAGGATGCAGCTGGGTTTCCAGGAGGCAGATGAAAGGAGTGAAACCAAAGCTTGGACCAGTTTTATCTACTGGCTCATACTTTTGTAATATAGAAAAACATTTTCTCCAATAGGCAACTCTTGACTGACATTCTGCTTTCTACCTTATCTCACACTTCTTGTAGTTGCCGTAGATGTCCTTCCCGCAATTCCCGTAGATGTCTCCAGCTGCATTAACCTTCTCGAAGCATGCATCTGGTGCTGGCCTTGCTCCTGCATGGAAGACACTCACTTGTCTCATTCCTGTGGGGCCTGGTAGCTCATCTCACCCCATGCCAACCACTTGGTTGTTCTTTTACTGGGATGGTTTAGGCATGGGGTTCTTTTTTGCTGTCGCCTCCAAGTGAGGCAGGAGAAAAACCTCCTCAGAGTTTGACACTGATAACAGGCATGGAAGGTACTATTGTCTCGTACCATGATGCTACATAATTCTGCCCATTCAAAGGACAACATAGTGCACAGCAAGTAGTGTCCTTACCAGGCCCCCACAGCTGCAAGCACTGGTCTTGATACGTGAGACACATGCCACTGTAGCAATAGGCCCGTCCTCCATCACAGGAAGCCCCATCGATTTGGTAGGAGTTGGGGGGGCAAAATGGTGACTCGCCAGTGCAGTATTCTGGAAGGTCACACAGTCCTGATCTTTCCCTGCAGAGAGTTCCTGGAGACATCAGCTAAAAAAATACAAAGGGAAAACACATGGAATTGTCACTTGGCTCCTTTGTGGTTTCATGTCTGCACAGTCTCTCCCTGTAGATATGAAAAACTCTTGCATGCAGCTTTTTGTCCACTTTATCTTAGGTTTCTCAAGGTTAGCAGTGATCCAAATAACTGTAACTTAATGAACTGAGTGATCTGTGTAGAATCAAATTAATGACTGGGTCCCTTTCCTGGCTACCAATGAGATCATGCACAGAAAATAAGGCTGCTAGATATCAAGGGGACACCGATCCATCTCCCTCTACCGTAGGATTTACCCAAACCATTTCTGACAGATGCTTGTGCAATCTATTCTCGAAACTCTCCCTGTTTGTAAAGTTTGTTTCAGTGTTTGCCTGTCATTTCTGCTGGAGACATTTTCCTAATGCATAACTTCTATATCCCTTGCTTATGAGTTTATCCAGATAATTCATGTCCTGTCCACCACGGACATGAAGAACTGAAGGGCATACACAATTACATCTAGGAAGCTCTTCCAAGTCTCTTGTGAAAGGAGTGAGCTCAACTGGATTCCTGGAAAGTCAATTTCTGCATGCTCAAGATAGGTCAGGAAGAGCACACAGTCATTGTGCAACCACAAAAATGAGCTGAAGAGAAATGTTTGCCTACGTTGATTTTTGAGATAATTTGTTGTCAACGCTTGAGATCTCTGGCAGAAAAATCAGCAACCCATTTTAACCAGCTTCTATGGGAAACCTGACATTTAAAATGATAGTGGTCACATGTATACAATCCTCTTTGCTAGCATTTCTTCAGCAATTATCTAGGCTAAAGGAATTCAACTGCATCCCAGCAAAGAGGGTTCAGAGCAAAGACAGCGTTTACTCTAAGCCCCAGAGGAGGTGTTTGCTCTAAGAGCTCTATCTAGTTTTCTTCTAGAGACACAGGAGGGAAATACTAATCCCAATTCATCTCCTTCCTAAGTGTTTAAGACAGGCAGTGCACCTTCATTCTAGCAGCATCCAAAACTCATTTTAAGTTATCACAGGAGTGAAACCAGTCAGCTAGAAGAAAGGATCCCATTAGTTTGACTTCACTCATAGCTGTTGTACCTAAAAATCAGACCACATTGCTTGCAGGTGAGGAACCGAACTCTGTGTTTGGCTGTGTTTGCTTCCCTTTCCCCTCAATTTTTCAGCCTCCCACTTCCACCACTCTTATTCCCTTTCGTCTCTTATGAAAACCCAGACACTCTACCTTGCACTGGTGACAGCAGCTGCCATGGGCACATTCGGCATCAGGCTTCAGGGAGCAGGTGCTGGCATCACAGCAAGGGTTACTGCATTCCTGGAAGAGAATGAAATACAGCAGAGTTCACAAGACAGATGTTTGAGACAACGATGTGCCAGAGAATCAAAGTGTGAGGCTGATGCTAATCTGTTCTCCTACATGATGAGTTACATGCAAAACGAAGTTAACACCCCTCCTTCCACAGTGTTCATGATATCCAACATGTGCTGAATTACAGTTCTGCGTAACTCTATCCTCTCTGGACACCATAGGTTGTGCTCATCACATCTGGTGAGTCTGGATTGCTGGTTCCAGCTCCCATTTGTCTTATTAGTCAAAGTATGGATTTGGAGAAGTGAGATGCAGTGCTCAGAGAAGCTCCATCGTTGTCAGGAGCAGAGCCATACATAAAATGAACATATCTATGAAACTGCAACATCTGACATCACTTTTTATTTTCTTTCTTAAATGAAATTTTTATCCCCTCTCCTCAGCCAAAGATTACACCACCCCTGAGTTCTGGGATGAATTGTACTACACACTGTAAATTCAGTCAGATGTGATATTTTACGGCTTTGATTTACATTGCCTATACAATGACACGCAGGGAAGGTGTGTGTATCTCCTGCACTAAAGCTGCTTGCATATCACACAACTGTACTTGTAAAATAACAAAACTCTATTTGCAAAATAATAAAAAAATTGTGCCCCACTAAACCCCAAATGGTTGGATCTGAACAATTGTTACCTCCACCTCTCCACAGTCACACTCCTCCCCCTCTTCCAAGTAGCCATTTCCACATTTCTTCCCACCATACATTTTTTTGGTATCCGGCATATTGGAGAGACACATCCCTCCACCAGACTGCAGATACTTCTCCAGCTCTTTCCTATTGCACTGGTTGAACACCTTGGGGAATGGGTGCCTGAATACGGACAGTGTAGAAAAATATCAAGACAGATCTGGGCAACAGTTCAGAGAACCAAAAATGAGCACATGCAAACCCTGACGAAAACCAAAGGACACATCTCCCCCCCACCCTCTCTCTCTCTCTCTCTCTCTGAAGTCTATGAATCATGCTCAAGTGGATCATGATTTTGTGTGCCTGTTCAAAACGAGGTCCTCCTGTATTACATTTGAGGATAAGATTGTATTGCAACATCATCTAGTATTACAATGGCCTTAAAAAATAAACTTTCATGAAGCAAAAAGTCTTGAGATAGTTTCAACTGATAGCTGACAATCATGGCTGTTCTTACCTGCTCAGCACTGGAGCTGTGGCTTACTCCTAACTGACTGAACAAGGCTGAAAAGCCAGCACTCAGACTGAATAACTACTTATGAATCTAACTGCTAAAAATACTATTTTATTTCTCCTATTTACTGCCTCATTGCAAACGATGTAAGTATTATTTGCTATGTGAACTACTAATTTCTGTTGCTACAATACCAGAATCTATACACTCTATATAGCAAGGTAGAGGTTGGTCTGTTCTCTCCAGTATGAATGATAGGACAAGAGAAATAGGCTCAAGGTGTACCAGGGAAGGTTTAGATTGCACATTAGGAAGAACCTTTTCACCAAGAGGGTCATTATACATTGGAATGGGCTCAGGGAGCCCATCCCTGGAGATATTTCAAAGATACACAGATGAGGTGCTGAGGGACATGGTTTAGTGACGGGTTTGGCAGTGTGAGGTTAGTGGCCGGATTTGATGATCTTAAAGGTCTTTTCCAATCAAAATGATTCTATGATTCTATATATGACCATGCATCTGTGTGCTCATGTTGCATGTTCTAGTTGCGTGCCACTAGTTTTCACTTCTCTCCTTAATGTTTTTCCCTGTTTGGAGGAAATCATGCACATAAAAGAAGACATCTATGGAGAAAAAAAAAGTCAAGCAGCCCTGCTAAACCCCAAGGAGGAAGACTTGAGGAAACAGAGAATGTGGCTTTTAGTGACTGTCATTTTCACGTGACTGAAATATAGAAGCTGTTGTGGTTCCTCATCCAAAATGAGCTCTGGAATCCCTGTGGGTTTCTCCTGAGTCACTCTCACTTCCCCTTTCTCTCAGAGCCAGATATTTCTTCTGTTTTAAACACAGGTTTTCTGTGGCTTCTTGAAACCAAGCAGTGTTCTTAAGACAACGTGCAGTCAATCTGTTTCCAGGCCTTCTGACTTAGAAATATAGCCCTAATGGTGATCCTTTTCATAAAAATGAGCTACATCCTGAAACAGTCTTTTTTCCTCTCATTACCACATTGTAACACACATTAGCTTTTGCAAGAGATAGTTTAGAAACCAAATAAACTAGGCATTCTGTGAAATGCCTAGAAATGAAGCCCACGTAAAACTTTATGTGCCAGGACCACACATTTTCTGGTCACCCCTCATTTCATTTTACTGGCTGGCAACAGGCAGCCCAGCTTCTGCAGAAGAATGTGGGCATATGCACTGAACTGGCTTTAGGGTGACAGATCATTTGGTAGGATACAGTGTGAAGCACAAACTCAAAGATGATGAGTATAGAGGATTACTCAGACAGTCTCTAAGGACAGAAAATGGGAAAATGTTCCTTTTTACCACAGTTTAGACTTCCCCTTCTAAATGCTGCCAGGTCCTTAAGGACAATCTCAGGTAGGAATAAGTTCATCGGGAATTGAGCAAATTGCTACTGATATATGAGCCAGGGTTTGCCCTGCAGCATTTTCTCTATAAACACACTGGCTCCAACAGGCAGCAACAGACACATCTCCAGTCTGCATTTCTAGCTCTTAGTCCACAAAGCCCTTTCCATTTCTCCATTAGACCCTGCAAGAAACTCACCCAGTTGCAGAAGCCATGATGCAGCCCCCATCTTCTGCAGGGGTATTACAGCAGCCAGCTGAATCATGATTCATGCCAAAATTGTGTCCCATCTCATGGGCAATGGTAGCAGCAACACCAATGGCATTATCAGAGTGATCCTATGCAAGATCAGAGAGACTGATCAGCATCTTACCTGTGCACCTCTGAGTCAATGGGGTAAGTGGCACTTCTCATTACTACATTTAGAAAACATCTACTGAAGGTATTCCTGCCTATGAGCAGGTGAGATAGAGGCCTACACAAGGAATATTTTCTTCCTGGGCTTTAGGAGGCATCTATCCTATGTATTCCCCACTGGGAGGAAACATCATATTGGGTATTAGCAATTACTTACCATGTTTACTCCTCCTGACTGTAAGTCAGAACACATGGCCATCACAGGAGCCAAACCTACTGTGGTACCTTGGAAGGGCACACCCCTAAAATCAACCCAGAAAGAACATGAGATGACACTGAGGCAGAGAAACTCATCCATCCAATCCACAGCTTTATATTTATATCCAGAGTGTCAGGCGAATACATTTTCTTTAGCAGTATCTTTAGGACTTTAAAGCAGAGGCATGAAGCCTTAACACCAACTTTTCTTGGACTGCTGCTTTGTTGTATGGGCCAACCAACCAATTCTATATAATGTTCCAGTGCCAAAAAGTGCTGCTCCTGAGCTTTGAAACAAGCACAGAAAATACTGTTTCTGGGTCCTAAATTAGGTATTATTTGTGAATACTTAATTAACCCTAAGCCTGGTGTTTGTCAGCTTGGGATTCAGAGACTTGGCAGAGTACTAGATAACACCTTTGAGGTGCAGCCACGCTCAGCTCCTGCCTGGTGAGCCGGAATTCTGCACTATCCCTGCTGGCATGTCTGAAATGGGAGCCCTGGAAATATTGATCAGGACATAACCAGGTGAAGATGAAATACAGTAACGTTAAAGAGTAAGAACTTGAACCAACAAACATAACAAAGGAAGAGGCATTGTATCTCTGCATTTCAGTCCTACAGGTTTCTCCTCTGACTCACCACTACTTACTGGCAGATGAATTACTATGGAATGAATGACTTCTGCAAAGGGCTTAGCTTCCCTTTACCGGTCTTGCTTTCAGTTCAGATTTCCCTGAGTTCATATGTGTAGCTGTGACAGATTATATGCAGCTGCTTGTGATGCACACATACAATAAAGCTGATGCACTTTGATGCATGTATATTGAGACTGCTGCACAGTCTGGGACCTCCACTCTTCCTAATGTGGTTTGTGCTCTGGGTGCCACTGGCTAAGCAGCCTCTGTATAAATCTGCCACCCAATCTTAGAATGATACAATCTTACATACTTATTTCCTTCCCACCCACTCAAACCACCTGCTAGAAACAGGTTATTTCAAGAGAAATACACTTACGTGATTAGTTGGGCATTATCATGTTTTCTGTGCACCCGCTCCTTGCTACTCCAGGCCAGAAAGGACTTCAGAGTGAAGTAGGGATTCTCAGATACATCACATTTATTCCAATCACTCCAGATCTCCAGCCCCACCAAGGCAATCCGGATATTCAGGGATCTGTAAAACTAAGATACAGGAAGGAAAAGAGATGACAAAAGAAGCACCATTAATTTATTTTACTGTGTTTTAAACCTTTAATATAACCTCTGAAAAAATGCCACTACAGATATCCTTGTGTTTAGAGAAGATGCTTCCTCTGGAAACACACTGGAACTTAGCACTGTAGCTCTGCAGAGAGAAAGATGCACCACCCACAAACCTAAAGCCAATTGGAGTAGAGACACTGAACTTTCATTTTTTAGATTAATAACAAAGAGATAATATATAGAAGGAAAAAAAGACTTAAGACTGATATCACATTCGTCTTTAGATCTGGCAGAATTCCTGAAAAGAGGAAGGAAGTAATCTGCAACCCATGTCAAGTACAAACAGGAGACGTGTTCATGGGCAGCAGGGTCAAAGAAGTGATGGAAAGAGTTGTAAGGGAGAAGGGGAGTAGAAAGGAAGTAGATCTGAAAAGTAGTGAATTTTACTTCATCAGCACTGGGTACCACTGCAAGGATGACCTCTGAAGGCTCCTGCCAGCTGTACTTGCCAAGAATTCTACAATTTGAAGTGACTATTTCAGTTCCTTGTTAAAATGCATTATTTAGGTAACACAGTTAATACAGCAATGTATTAGTACACAAAAGTGCTCACGCTGGCTCCCCACCCCCCTCCCTGATGTCCAACAGCAGAATTGTTTGCCAGATGCTCTTCACTCCCCAAGTCATTGGGGACAACTGCTGAAACATTATTCTCTCTCCCAAGAAGGCAGTCTTACCACAATTAACTCTCACAATTCATTATGTGGGTTTTGCTTTCATGCACACCTGATCTCACCTTATCTACGTAATTAGCAGCCTCCACTAATTTAAGCCTTGTTGCTTCAATGTTGAAGTGATGCTTCTGAAACTGAACAAAATCAACATGTCAGCAGTACAAAAGCAACCAAGAAAAACTGAAATGTGTTAAAACTAGACACATTACTCTGAGAATAAGGTAACTATGAAGTAAAGTACATCATGCCTATAAGCCCATCATATACGTATACTCAGAATTCATCCCTGTTATTCCACTGCTGTGATGTTACTCACATGGTGGTAGTAACACAGTGGAGCAATCCAAACTTATCAGAGCTCCCAGAGACAGAGGATGACAAAAAACTGACAAATGTGCCAGGTAAAATATATGGTAACACAACCTCATGTCTGAGGTCATGGCTGCCATAGTGCTCATCACATCTCACTCATCCTACGAATAGGGATGAATCTCATCCAAAGAATTTGTCTATTTAAACCACTGGCAATTAAAAAATTAACTTTAGCAAGCTGTCTGATTCAAGGAATTAAGTTGGAAAATGTTTAGATATTTGTTCATCAGACAACAAAACCTAGGAGTTTTCTTCCAGTGAAGGAGACAGCAAAGGAGACAGTAAAATAAGGGCAGTTAAGGGTGACACTGTGAGGGTGCCTACCCTAGTTTGTCTAGTCAAATGATGAACAACATATATCAGTTCCTGGGTAGAATGTGTTTTCTCATAGTTTCCCTCATATCCTGGTGCCTAACAGAGAAACCAAAATAGGTTCTGCTTCTTTAGTTTTGTTCAGAATAAATTATAGCCCAGAGCACTATGTGGCTTTCGCCACTGGAGTTTCAAGCTGTAAATTATGAGTAGGACTAGCTTGACTCCCTTCTGTGCTGGAGATTAAATGATCAGCAAAACACTGTGAGGTTTGCACTGTCAGTAAGTATGTCTGGCATGCCGTCCAGGCTGGGGATGGGGAAAGGACTGCTGACTTCACTGGATTTCTTCCAATCCTATTCTATAATCTAGGGCCTTAAAAATGTCTATTTATAGATCTGCTACCAACACAGAGCAGAAGATAATCACAGTTATCTTCTCTAGAGACTAAGTGTACTGCAGAGTTAGAAGCATGTTGTTCCTGGAAACCCACAGTCACCCTAGGCTGAAGGCAGTATCCCCCATCAATAATTAGGGCTGACCCTGGTACCTTGGGAGGTCAGAACTGATCTCCAGCTCTACTCCTTTATGCCAGCCACAACATGCATCTCTCCCTTGGCCAACAGTGGCTGATGGTGATAGCAGAGGAGTCATGGCTGTAGGACAAAAGTGACCAAGACACATCTCTCCCTGTCTTTTGGTGGCAGTATGACTGTTGGGAGGGCAAGAGGAGACCTGGTAAGCTCCAGCTGCTCTACCACCCCCGCGAGATGGTGCAGGTGAAATGCTCACTCTAGGCCCAGTGCTCAGTTGGTCTGAACATGATCCCATTTCTTACCTCTGCATAATCAGCCACGAGCAGAAGCTCCACGTACTTTGTAGCCTGCAGAGTCTCCCGTTTCACCTGCAGCAGCAGTGACACAAGTTATCTTCCCAGTATACCCCAAGAAACACTTCATAAAACATAAGGGCAGGCCATGTTTCCCAGTTTGTTTTTCACTGGCCATTCACCCCACCCCATCACACACAGGGACCTCCAGATGTGACTGACTTACAGCAACCAAGTACCACAAGTCAGCTTAGCTACAGCAAGTGCCCATGTTCCTGTTCTCATCTCCTCTGTTCATGTCCAGGAACAGCTACAGCCCAGTATCCTCACACTACATAATGGTCCCCAATGCTCATTTATTTCTCTGATGGAGCCACTCTTTGGCAACTAGCTTGCTACAACCCTTTTTAAATATTCTCCTTCGTTTCACTTTCTGAGCTATGCTCCCAGAGAACAGCAGGCTCCTCAAGCTTGGAACAGGTGTGAAATTTGAAGCATCATGCATGGGCCCAGTTTGAGCCCTGCTCACCCTCTGAAGGGGTGGTTTCATCCCAGTTGTGAAGTCCTTGAGCCAGTCTTTGGCTGTATCTCCGGTGTCCTGGTAGCCACAGGCTCCACTCTGCAACCTCAAGCTGTCCAACCTGTAGATCAAGTGCTGGTTTGGGCTGTCAGGAACTGGCTCTAAGATATAGCTGGAATTGCTGCTCAATATGATCAGTCCTCTGTTGAGAAGCAAGAAGTTAATTACTCTCACAGCAACCACAGACAAATCTTTGTTCTGCTGCTGAGTTCTCATCTGACCCTGGTAAAGCACTTATCCTTACCAGGCCATTCAGTTCATTAATAAAGAGGATGGGAATATTTTGAGTTCAGAGCAAGGAATCCTTCAGCTTGCATATATTAAAACCTACTCAGTCGGGCTTCAGACATTCAAGTAAGGGGCTACTGGAGCATATGCTGCAACGGAGCTAACCTGAGGAGGACTGTTGTTTTTAAAAGTACAGCTTTTTCTTTAGGGGCAGCGGAAGCTTTGCAATCAATTGAAGAAATTTGTCTTTAACAGAACTGACCTAAAAAAAAAGGTGAAGATTTTGTTTGTCAACAGAAAAAATCCAGTTCTCTCCAGGACTTGCGCACAGCCATATGGTTCTGGTTTTGTCAACGAGCCTGTTACAGCCAGGAGAGCTGGAAGAAGCCCACTAGATGTGTGGCTCAACAGGCAGCACACCTCTCTGTGAAGGCTCAGAATAGAAACAGCCACGTTTGCTGAGCTCCTGTGCCTCCCCAGCAAATAGAAAACAGTGTCAAAGAGCTGCCAGGACATGCTGACAGCTCGGGGGTGCAGGAACCCTCCTGCATGTGCACACCCAGACATCTCTATCTCCTCTGTAGCTGGAAGGCAGAGCCTAGGAAAATGCAGGCTGGCAAAATCAAGACACACCTGTGACTACTTTTGCTTTTGGTTTATTTATTTATTGCAAGCCACAGGTGGCTGCACTGTCCTGTTTATCTCACTGGGCTCTTTGGCATGCCCTACATCCACTTAAGATGTCTTGGGTTTGCTTTGGCAAGGGCTGTTTCCTGGCTGGAGCTGGTCCCATCAGCACAGCTTCCAATCAGCGCTTGAGAGCAGATGACCACTAATATCAATAAAGCCCATGTGGTGTTTTGGAAACAAACTCTGAGCTGGTGTAAATGGATGCAGGTCCTTGGTCATAACAAGCCACTTCATCTACTCCTGCTGAGGATACAGACTGTCTTTTCTTGCCAAAGACTCCATTACTACCAAAGCGAAGGTTTTAAATGCAAAACACAAGCCCAGCACCACCTAGAGAGAAAGCAGACAGTGGGGATGACAACCCAAGGGGAAGCTGAGAGTTAAAGACTTTACCCCAAAATGCATCCAAAAACCTGCCAGTTGTGAGAGGCTGGGAGAATGACCTGGTTTCTACATTAGTGCATTAGGGTATTGTGCGGGGACATGGCAAGTCCTGCCTTGACTCTGTAAGAGTCTTTTGCTCCAGTGGACTCTTGAGATAAACTCCCTCATTGCATCAGTCCACAATGCCAGCACAAAGTGGGAAGGAGTCTAGAAGCTGGGCAAGGAAGCCACAGTTACTAACTATACCCAAATTCCTGCCTTTCCCCTCCCTTTTATGCCCAAGACTCTTGTCTGGGGCAGCACTTGAGAACTGCTCAGAGAACAATATGGCAACACCGTGCTGCTGTGAGCAGAGCTGAGGTGGCAGCAGGCAGAGCTGCCCAGCAGAGGCCTTCCCACAGCCGCCTGGCACTTACCGCAGCCCTCGGCACGTGCTGAGCATGACACTGGAGTGCTCCCGGCCCTGTACCACCCCATGGTAAAAGCAGTGTTCCTGCAAGGAAGACAGGAGTAGAGTTGGAGATGCAGTTTTGGGATGAACATATGCTGTATTTAGGCATCACTGAGTCCTATGAAAGCACTCCAGTAGTTGTTCTCTTTCCACCGCGTCTGGCAGTTGACCGTCAGAACTAAATCTCTAAGTCCGCGTCAAAATTTAGCCTTTCAGCTGCCATGCAAAGCCTGTGTGAGTGCATCAAACAGCTCCTTGCTGATAGTAAAAAAATATGTGCTTTGAATCCCCAAGGAAACAACTCAGATGGCTGCAGCATTAAGGCTGATGCCTTTCTGACTGTAACAGGAGCTGCCTATCAATGGCAGCTGGCCCTGGGTCAGACCCCAAAGGACCTGCCTTCAGCTCCAGGGAGGATGATGCCACAGGCAGAGGGGAAGTCCATGTTGGGGGGTGTTCCTGGCAAAACAAAGGCAGCCTTTGGTAGAGACAAGGAGGCTTTGGGGCAGAAACACCAACATATTCATCACATCCCTTCGCCCCAAGGCAGCATTAGTAAAGATGATCTCATGGGGTTTTTATCTCTTATTTGTTGCATCCCAACCAATGCACATCTTTGTGCCACCACAATGGAGAGCCAGTCGAGGCCTACACATGATCAGTAATTTATGGGACTTTTACTGAACAGGAGCCAGCTTACATGGCTGGATTTCCTCAATGCTGAGAGCTGGTACTCCTCAGAATGGAGTATCCAGTGGCAAAACCAAAAGCAATGGGACAAAGAGCAGGAGGAATAAATGATTCCCCACTTCCCAGAGAGGGATGGGAGCAATGCTGGAGGTTGACCTGGGCTCTCATAGCAGAGCTCAGGCAAAACAGTAAGATGTTTTTACCATTTTCATGGGATGGAGATGCTTTCTCACCAGAAGCTCCCAGGTTAGAGAGCCAGACTGCCCTTTCCTTCAGCTTAAAGCTGTGGAGACCTATAACCTCAAAGAAAGGTTGTGGAGAGAGAAAGTCACCCATTTCTCCGTCCCCCTGCCCATTCTCCCCTGCACACCACAGAAAGTAAAACCCTCTGCACTCACCGTATGAGTCAGAGGGATGCTCTGAGTTTGTCCAGTCTGGCTGTAATGAGTCTCAGTGTAGCCTTGTGCAAAGAGGTTTCTGCAAACAAAACAAGGAGGGTGAAAGAAAAGAAAAAAGGTCAGCAAGACTTTTCTTTACACCTAGATTTCTGCTTTCTAGATGAAAATCAGCCAAATTCAGCTCTTTCTGAAGTCAGTGTAAATATTCCTGTTACTGTGAAGCACTGCTGTAGACTTCTGGTGATCGCTGTTTGCTACCTTTAGTGCAAAACCAGCTGCAGCACACAGAGAGGGTGAGAGGGAGACAGGTATTTGGGAGACACCAGCTGTGCTGAGCAATTCTCACGGAGCACATCCACTTCTGAAGGGGTGCAGCAAGCCATCTTCCCAAGTGCTCTTTCAAGCACTTGAACTTAATAGTTAAAACAATAAAGGAGAGCCTGTCCCTGAGTTCAATCAGTTCCAACAGCTGCAAGTGAACAATCCAATTTTTCTGTTCACTTGTTTAAAAACAACCCAGAGATCCAACATCATCATCGTCCCTTAATGGCTACAAGTCTCTGCACAGTTTCCCTTACTACTGCCAAGTTATGCCCCAGATATACTGGGATTAAATTCAAAGTGCCAAGCTTAACACGGCAAGCACACCACAGGCCACTTCAGGACACATCTGAGCACTGGTGCAAGTTCTCAGAATAAATCCAGACTCTCTCCAGTGCTCAAATCTGAATACTACCATAAACCAATCTGTATCTGCATTTCAATTTCTGCCCAGAAGGCAATTCACATCTTTGTCCCAGGAAAATGCTGATTCCACCATTTATATCTGTTCATGTCATCCTCATATAGACAATATTCTCCCTGTCTTCAGCCCAGGATCGGACCAAAAGTCTATAAAAGGAGCTCCTGTGCACTGAATAGTAAGTGTTTTGATTTTGTTCCAGAGGAAACAGCCTTCCCCTTCTTTTTAAACATCTGCATTTCCTAAACAGTCATATAAAAAAGTACAGCAAGTAAAAAATCTGGGCCAAACCAAGAAGGTCATATCCTGTGTCCATCTCAGCAGTCATAAAATGTAGGTTTCAAACAGTTTTTTAAAACAATGGCCTCATTTCCAAAACTTTGGAGAAGGATCACAGAACATACCCTGTTCATGAAACACACTTCTGCAGCAACCCCACAGTGCTGTCAGACCACCAAAGAGCCACACTTGCCATGCCATGAGGATGCCACGTGCATCCTGGGCAGTGCAATGCCAGCAACAACTGCAGCTGCAGCTCAGTCCTTCTGCATCCCTGTTTAATGCATTTCATGAACTTGATTTTTGAACTATGACCTGCAAGAAAAAAAAAAAGTTTCTTCTTTGATTTGTTTAGGCTGGATGAAGAAAGCTGCAAAACCAAATATCCTCCCATTTGCCTTGGTTTTTGGTATGTGACAGTCAGGTCTAAGTTGCCTTGAAAGCCTCTCTGTTTAAACAAGAGATTGGGTGCTTGTGATATCTAAATAAATTAGGTCAGAACAACAGGAAACAAAACCTTTTATGGGTGTGTTTGAAAGTGCTTCCCCCATCCAGCATCTAAAGGCTAAAACACCTAAACAAGTACCAGTGGCTGTCAGACAAAACTTAGTACCTCTGTTGTATTTTATAGCATTTGATGGTGGGAATACAACAGCTTTTATCTCCACTTTCAAAGTTCATTGTAGCCCAGCAAAACTCATTTTGTTTCTTTCTGATGTCTCAATTCATATCACTAGATCCTAACAGTGATCAGAAGGCAAGATTGCTGCTTTCAGCTATCTCAGGGACTGAGATAAGCACAGAAGCACCATCCCACAGAAAATTACTCCCTTCATCTCCCTGACTGTAGTGGCTGGCTCAGCAGGAGGCTGCAAGAAACAAATGTTTAATCAACAGATTGCATTAACTCACAGGAAATTGCCTTGAGCAATGTGCTCTGGCAGGTATCTGGTCTGTGTTAGAGACTGTCAGCTGGAGAGTAGACAGGACACCAAACCAGTACACATCTGCCCAGTGCTACTAAAACCAGAATTAGATGCCAGTCCACGGATTTCCAGCAGCTGAGGCTTGCACAGCCTATTTGTTTCTTTCCCAGACAAGCACGCTTATGTTTTCTTGCTGCTCCTTTAATCTTGGAAAGCATTCACTATGAATAGCTATTTTATCTCTACTCCAGCATCTACCATAAAACTCCTCAGTGCTTTGACCCCTGCCCAGTCTCACAGCACTGCTGCCCAGCCCCAGTGCAGAGATGGGTCATGCTGAGCACCAGAGCCCAGCACATCATGTTTCAGGGCACAGGATGATGCCACAAAACACCACTGTTGTCTCTTTTTTACCTGCAGACTCAGGCTCTAGCCGCATCTAAGGGAGATTAAGGAGCTGAGAGAGATACTTATGCAGCTGCTGAGCTGAAAGCATGCATCATCTGGCTGAGTGGTGCCATGTTACGACTTTCAAGCCTTTCTCCACCAGTTGACTCCTATCCTCCACTGCAAGCTCCCTGTGAATGGTCCAGCTTCTTCTTGTGAGCTGAAGCAGTCCTTTCTTTGCAGACCCTTCCCCGGCTTAACACAGGAGAGCCCTGGGGCTCCTTTCTTGCACAGAAGGGCTATCACAGTGCATTGCATGGTGTGCGGTGGGGAGGGTGGTGAGGAAAGAGGAAAAGCCACAGGACATCTTGCAACACCCCTGGGGTGCGATCTCACTTCAGAGCCTGTGAAACCTCATGCTTATCCCAGCTTGCTTCCTCAGCTTGCATCAAGCTTTACACTAAGCTGTAAGTAAATAGAAACCTTTCCATCTCAAACTGCACCAAAGTTATCAGCGAATCTTGTCTCTTTTCTTCGCTTGTACCAGTTGTTGGATAAACAGGTTATCAGATGAAATAGATTAATGACACACACATACCCCAAAACCTTAGCAGTGGCCTTTATCTGCCATCATCTCAGGACAGCAGCACAGCCAGGCACAATGGCCAATTCCAGGGGAGCTCAGCTCTGCAAAGCACTGACAGACCTGACTCATCATTTCAAGAGAAGCACAGACCTCACCTGAAGGAAAGTCTGGAAAGAAAACAGTACTATTTGATCCTTTTCTTCTCTGTTACATTATGTATCTCAGTGACTACCTCTCCAGCAGCTCGAGATGAAGCTGCAAGAGTCTGTATACAAACTAACGTCATTGACAGGCTTCTAAGATCCAGTCAGGCACCTGGCAGACTGCTAGCACTCATCATCTTCCTAAAAGGCAACATGGAGTCCCTCATTAGAGGAGTTATCAGCATGAAGAATTGATGAAGTCAGAGAAAAGGCTGCGTTTGGATGGAAGCACTGTCTTTTGCTGAATCTAAATGGCAGCTACAGCCATGTGGGGATGTTTGAGGCTTGAGTAAGCTACATGCGAGCGCTCAGGATATGCTAGAGAAGCCCTCACACCTTTCCAACAGCACCCAGCTTTCAGCAAGATCAGTTATTTCTTCAAGATCCATCTCAGCATCCAGTTTAGGGTGGAGCAGCCTGCTCTTGGCAGGATTTGCTCCCCAGAAAGCCTTGGGAGCCGGGTTAAATACAAGCAAGGAAGCCAAATGAAGGAAGGGTGGCTCAGTGCCATAATGTACAGATGGCTTGAGACTGTTTCTGCTGATGACCGACATCGAGTGATCTTGGTCCCACTCCAGGCTGTCAATGATATCATTGTTTGAAACAAAACCCTCCTCCTCATGCTGCTGTGCGGCTCCCCGGCAGGGCCCTGCCATGCAGGGCTGACATTACAGGGCAGAGTGTCTCTGTTTTGCCACATCCAGATGCCAAGGAGGTCACATACTTTGCACATGAGCCAATGGTATTCAACGGAAGAGGCAGGATGAGGGTATGGGGCAAAACCCAGCTTTCTTAGCAGGCAGCTGTCCTGGTGGCACTTGGAGACAATGCAAGAGCACAGCCTCCAGCTCATCCAGCCACCACAGAGGAGCAGAGAAGCAGCTGAAGAGAAAAGGGCTGCTGAAAACACCCAAACACTCCCAAAAACAGCAGGAGAAAAGCTGGGGCCTGTTTTGCATGACCACATTAATTTGTGGGAGTGCACGTTTCCCAGGTGTTCTGGAGAACCTCACCCCTATTTTCTGATAAATGAGAGCAGTTTTATCTCACCTGTGAAATATCACTTGTTAGCACAAGACTTGGAGGGAGTCAGAGCCCTCCATCTCAGGGGACCACTGTGAACATGCTCAGTTCCACCAGGCAGAGATCACCCATGGACAACAGGAGAGCTCCAGCACCATGCTGGTGCTCTTGGTAACTGGAGCAAGAATATTGTTTTACATATTTTTTTCCCCTTTTACAGTTTGGCCCCTTGAGCAACTTTGTTTGGTTTTGTCTGCATGGACAGCTGCCAACTTAAAAACACCCATGAGTATCTATGAGACAGACATTTTTTATTTCCTCCCCAAAACTCAAAGCTAAATGGTTCATGAAGCTCTCGTGAAAAACATGAACAATTTTTCAGTGTGGGACAAAGAAAAGTGAAGCCTGAAATCCCTTACATATCTTCCCCTGTCCCTTGCCTCAAATCACAATAAATCTGTCCAGTCAGGCTGCCAGTATCTGGGGGTGGAGAGAATTGACTCTCCCAAGACAGTTCAGACATCAGATTTCCATCTACAATTTGTGGTCCTACTTCATTGCCTCTTAACAGGATCCAAGTAGGGGAAGTAGGGGAATTTGACCCCTTAAATGTTCCCTAAAGTCAGGATTTATTATCAAAATCTGAAGTGACCCCATCTTGAACACCACCAACACACGACCCATGACAGCAGGAGGAGACAGGCCTGGATATGTTTTCTATATCCACCACCAGTGGGAAATCAGAGAGTTGGTTTCTCTGGAATCCTCCAGCCAAAACCTGGCACTTCATAAAAAATCAATGACATCCAACACTTTTTTTTTCTTGGTGAGTTTCATCCAGATGAAGCCTGGAGCCCTTAAGCTCCCTCCCTCAAGAGCTTTTGCTTATATATCTGAGAACATGTTTATTGTGTGAACAGCAGCAGTGTGGAAGGAAAAAAGCAGCTTCCCAGCTAGTGAGGTGGAACTAAACTAGCTATTTGTAGTGCCTGGGAAAATGCCACTGGCTAAAGACTCCTCCATCACCTTTTCCCATCCATATCATCTGTGACAGTCACTGTGTAAATCTTGTTATTGGGCTCAAGAAAAAAATTGTCACATAGCAACTCGAACCATAAAAATTACCTGGAAAGGAAAAAGGAAATAAAATAAATGGGAAACTGGCTGATAATGAGTCCAGGAGCAAAAGATTGAAAGGGCTCCATTTCCTGGTCTCTTCCTCCTTGCCCCACAGAGAAATCATTGAATATCCCAAGGGAATCAGGAGACTGATAAGCAGCTATGGCTTTCCAGGTTCCAACCCTGCTTTTCTGATGACTCCAGGAGACAGCAGAGCAAGATAAACTCAATTTCCCTCCTTTATATAACCTCTACCCCTCTCCATGCAGGAAGCCCATTAGACACTGATGATGTGTAGTGGAATAATCTCATATATCCTTCCTGCTCAGAATGGGCAGCAACCTCCCTTCTTCCTCATTTAGTTGGTAGAAGAGGTCCTGGAAATGAGCAAAAGCAGGAAACAGTGAAAAACAAATGACATACAGGTCCCTTACCAGACTGCAGAGAGCATCAGGCAGGGCTGGAGTGCTTGTCACCTGCCTAGGTGGGGCCAGAGAGATTGGAAATTATACTGCTTTGTATCAGATCCAGCTGCCTAAAAATAACTATCTTGATTGTTCTCAAGATGAGCTTTAGACTTTCTTTGCAGTGTCCTCAGCCAGCTACTGCACAGTCCCCATCCCTGGAGGTATTCAAAAGCCTTGTAGCTGTGGCACTGAACAACATGGTTTAGTGATAGATGTGGTAGTGCTGGGTTTATGATTGGACTTGATGATCTTAAAGGTCTTTTCCAACCTAAATGATTCTAAATGAGTCTATGAGTCCATCTCCACAGGGGCTCTGCCACCAAGTGTCCCAAGCCACCACAGCTGCTGTAGGTAGGTGGCAGCCAAAACACACAGCTGAAACACACAGCCATGCCCCACATTGCCCATGGGATTCCCCGTGGGCATTCAGGTGGGAAGACAAATTCCATGCAGGTTTCTGCTGTGCAAACATGAGCTCTCCTCTTTGCTAGAAAGAAAAGGCTCTCACCAGGCAACACTGCCACACACATTCAGAGATTCTCAGCATCCCCTCCCTGCTTGGCTCGAAGCTGCTTTATGTTAACAATTGCAAATGCCTTTTTAAAAAGTCACTTTTCATCCAAGGTTTGCAACTCTCATTCTTCCGTTCCTAAGCCTCAGCCAAATTTAAAGCTGCTTTATAGGCATCTCTCCATATATTTGTTATTTGTGCAGCTTTAAGCTTTCCAATCCTGCAGCTGCAGGACATGGTTTTGAGTCATTTAAAACAAGCCTGAGTCGTTTGGGGGATATACTTTTGTCATTATTTAGAAATGTTAACTAGTGTTGTGAACTCTGCTTGGAACTACAGTGTGGTTCTGCCTTCTTATCAAACTCCTGAACAGGAAATAATGCAATGTGATGTTAACTGCTAATGCAATAACTGTACTTGTAGATCTGTGAAGCCCAAACTCAAATGTGTGCTTGAGATCATTATGAAATACGGAGTTGTGCACAGTTCTGAAGAAATATATGCAATAATTTCTGTGGATGAACACAGTGTCCTCATATGGAATACGAAATCACAGAGAACATCAACTGTTCTAAGCAACAGTTAAACTAGCTTGTCATATCCCCTTTCTAGCATTGGGAACCACCAGGTAAATCACATCCCAGCCAGACCCAACTTATGCCAATCATTTCATGCTTTCTTTGAGTGGTGGGAGTCTGAGATGTGGATATGAGAGTAAAAGAGGAGCCAGGCGGAGGCATTCATACCCCTGTGCTGAGCCCAGGGACAGAGGGGAAACAAAGCACCAATCTCAGCAGAAAAACTGGTTTTCAGAGACTCCTCTAATCTGGATCAACTAAATGATGCAGAACTCTGAAGCTTATTTTTAAGTTTAAAAGGCCCAAGTTCATTCCTTAAAGTTGCAATTTGTTATATCTAGTTTCATATGAACTCGAAACCAGGAGCAGATATGTTTCAGACAGCTTTAAAGAGACACTTCTCACTTAGGGGATTTCACCTTCTCTCTCACTGCCTGTATGCCCAACAAACCCTTCAGAGAAGTCCCTGATGCTGCAACTACTCAGTACCCCAACCTCATCAAGAGCCACAGGCTCTCCTATAAGATAAGCAATAACAGTGGTGAGCTCCTGGGTGCTGGGGATCAACCCCAGTCTGAGGACCTGAGGAACCAGGCTGAACTCTGCCTGGCTGCATGCTTTGACAAAGAAAAGCTGTTTGCCTCCACTCAGAAGTGCTCTAGGGATGCTGATAATTGCAGCATCCACAGGCCTCCCAGGGACTTCATGCTTCTGTTTGCTTCATCATTTCTCTTCTGGGTGTCTCTAAGCTACTTCTGCACCTTCACAAAACACGAAGCAGTGGCTCTCTAGAGCCTCTCATCTAACCAAGTTCAAACTTGCATTTTGGGATTGCACTGTGACCTGTCTTGAACAAGGTCCTGAGGTGTGGACAGACTCTCATGTGAACCCCTGCTACCTATGAATCACTTGCATTTTGCACAGTCAAGAAAAGTTAAAAACTCCAAACCACTTGCTGTATTTCATCAGCCCCAGCACACACTTCAGCCTGTGTGTATACATCTCAATGAATGGAAATCCATTTCAGGAAACAAACACAATAGAAATCTTCTATTATTATTATTGTTTACTAACACCAGCAATGAGTTTGTCTGCACTGGAAATAGCACAGCACTGCTCCCCAAGGCACCTGGAGGTTACATCATCGCTCTCGGAGCACAAATGGATTAATTCAGCAAGGATCCTTGCTCTTGCTGGCTTCTACTGTGCCAGAAATAAATACACCTTTGCACAGTGATTGCAGAATATGCAAGACCTGACAGTCCTTCCAAGAGGAAGGAGACCCCCCAGCAGCTCTATCAAGTCCAGGTTCAGTTCAGAGCCTGGCATTGCTGACCACTGTCATCAGCAACAGCTATTTTTTCCTGCATTAGTCAGGACTGAGTTATTTTCCCATCTGAGAGATGTCAAAACACACAATTTGTAGATGTTTCTGTTTAGCTCTACACAGGTAAAAGTGTCCATCTTCTGCAGCACTGAAACTCCCAGTAGTTTATGTGATCTATTACAGAAAACACCTCATAGGATGTATTTGCCTTTCATCAGCCATCACATTTCAGACTTTACTGCAGATGGTGCCAAGAAAAAAACTGGTTTTCCTCCAAAACACCCTGAATATCATTTAAGTTTATGCACTGCCATCAGAACCAATAAGATCTTCTGATACTTTGCTCTTTCAGGAGGAAAGCTGAGTCCCCAAGCTCTGTGGCTGGAATGTCCATAAAATACACTTAAATATAACCAGGGTCATTATCCCCACTGATTCTAGTAGACAAGCATTTGCTTGGATTTCCATAGATAAATCTTCAGATCCATTTAAAAATAAATAAAACACCAACAGCACAAGTGGACTGCTTAGCAGAGACAAGCCTCTAACAGCTCAATTTCCAGCTGCTGTACCACCACTGGAAACTGATACTCACCAGCCAGAGAAAGCCCGTGGAGCAAAATCCTTCTACCTACTTTTATCTCTTGCAGCTTCAGCTGAATTCAATACACATCACACCCTATGATATCACACAGCATTGCTGAACCATGCCTGAAAGGAGGTTGCATTTCAGTTAATGCAAAAGCATTTTCTTCAGTCTCCTTTTGCATGAAGGGCACTAATGGAATTGAAACTGTCAGATTGTTTTGCCAAGAAAGTGGAACAGGGCCTCTTTGGATCACAGCAAATGAAACCCTCAGTAAAGTCACATAGACTTTACAGCATTAAGCTATTTGGTAAAAGGTGCACTTGTTATCAGCAACATTTTCTAGTTAATGTAGTAAGAATTATGATGCAAAAACAAGTTTACACACTGAGGGTCAGATCACAGGCTGCTTTTTGCTGACAAAGCTTTGTTAGAGGCAGCACTGCTCGTATGATTAACATCAGTGGGGACTCAGACCTTGAAATCCAGAAAAGGACTTCCTCATCCTGTCTTTATCAAAACCCTGTTGAAGTCAGTGGAGGGTTTCCTGTTGACTTCATCACGGTCCTTACTCATTATTTCAGTGATACCACAATGAAAGGCACAAGCACACTTACTCATTTTTCTCCAGTTCCAAGACGAGCTCCTGGTCTTCTACCTTTACCTTAACTTCAGCTCTGGATGGATGCTGCGTGCAAAAGAAACAGTGCCTGTTACTCATACATCACCATAATTATGAACTCATCCAGAAACACAAATTGTTCCCCTGGAAACTACAGCTGACCTTAAACCACTCCTCATTTTCCTCCTACCTTCAGATTCGGAGTGGTGAAAGAAAGGGTTGGGCCATAGTGGCTCCCACTTCCAGGCACACTGCTGCATCCCCACAGCACAGTCATGCGGAGCTGGGAAGCAGTATATGCATGCTGCTGGGATGCTGTATGCTCTAGCAGAAGTAGCAACCCTGGTGTCCCAGGAGGAATAATGGGCTCAGATGAGGCAAAAAGCTGTGGTGCTGGAATGCTTGGGAGGTGCGGCTGAGTGGGAGGTGTGTGCTGCACTCTCTTCTCCCTGTGCCACGGTCACAGGACACCCAACTTGCCCCAGAGGTTTACAAGTCAAATACAAAAGCTGTTTAACCAAAGCTTCCTTTGTTATCACAACAGAAAAAGACATTCTTTGGAGCCTATTTTAGGACAGGAGGAATCACGCCTCTTCCAGAGATCTTCACACAGTGCCTCTACTCATAGCAAATGCCAATAAAACGCAAGCAATGGGGGCCCTTCGATGTCTTTAGGCTATAGTCGTTTTTCAGTCTGCTCTTGCATTAGTCCCAGGCTGCCAAGGGACTGGAAACCATGACAGCAACTTTCTTAGTGTGTTCAAGCACATGGGCACAGCTCAGGTTTGCAATTTGCCTACAGCTCCAAATTCAGTCATGATACAGCCCCTCACCAAGGTCTGCTGGTTAACAGGAAGGACTCTAATTTCTCAGTGCAATGACAAATACATACACTGAAATGAACATTAAAATAAAACCAAAAAACAAGACACTGAAAGTATAAAATGTGCTTTCTAGAAGCTCAACTAGAAAGGATTCTGGAAGTCTCAGTTTTACCTCCCTCAAAGTAGGACCCCTAGCTAAGGTCAGCTGGGGATTTCTTTTCTGAGCATTTGCTTACAAAGGAAATGGATGAATAAACTCCCCAGAAGAGAAATAACACATTTGATAAGATCAGACATCTCTATTCAGATTAAAAAAAAAAAAAAGAAATCATAAAAACTGGTGAGGTGATCAGCCCATACTATTTCCTTATTTAATGTTGGATGGGATTTTGCAGAACAGATCAACTGAAAGCAAAACAAAGCAAGACTGACTGAATAGGATGTTCTGTTCAAAGATCTGTCAGCCTAGAAACACACATGGGTGCTACTTCAGTTCTGAGCTGTTACAAATGTCTCATTTCATCAGCTCCCTGCTCATATTCCTGGTTTTGTTCATATTTCCTTCAGTTTCCAGGACGTTGCACCAGAGCCATGTAGATGATGCAAACCAAGTTAATACATTTAGCATATACAATGAGGATTAATTTCAAGGGGCCAAGTTTAGTTCACTGAATCACAGGTGCTCAGTACATCTCAGGGTAGGTCTCTTTGTTTTGCTAACATGTAAGCAATGGGGGTTGTTTTGCCATAACTGGGGAGGTCTCAGAGTCTCCATCATGATAAAAATCTCTTCACAAAGATTGTGCAAACATCATTATTAATAATAATAATGCTTTCTCTTCTCCTTCAATAATCTCACTTCTTAAGAGCCCCTCAGTTGCTGTGTAACTGAAACATCCCAGCTGTGTGTGAGTTTTGCTAATATCATTTTTAGAGCCAACAAGAACTTGCCTGAAACAAACCAAGTACAACCCCTGAGACTCAGTATACTTGTATAAGGGGAAATGCTGTCCAGATGTATTTATATGACTATCAATAACAGAGAACCAAAACTTCCAGGCAGTACTGCAAAGACATTTTAAAGACTCATTGCAGGTTTGTTGTGTGGGTTTTTTTTTTTTAATATGACACAATAAAAAAAGTTTAATAAATTCTCATCACATGGAGAGGACACAAACCCCCAAAGTAACATCACTCATGGAGAGATACCAAGATACCACGATTTTTTTCTCTAGTATAATGCTGTGGCTTCCCTTTTTCTGGTTTACAACGTAAATAATACCATCTGGATTTTCCTCTTTCATTTGATTGTGCAACTGAGAACTTCTTGATTGTGGCAATGGAAACGCTGGGAAGTTGATCTGTGCTTTGTGGCTGATCTTCCTGTCTAACACCCCAGCGATTCTCAGAATGGCTGCAGATTACTGACACATCTGTCCATGTAAGAGAAGTGGGGGACAAGAACTGTATTGATACATCTGGTATCTAAAACACAGCTGGACACCCCCGAGCTGCTTGTTGGCTCTTCCTAGTGAAGCACTCTCCCAACTGGGATTAATCTCTTCCTAAAGGAGATGCCTCTCTTCAGCTGCTCCCTCAAGGCCATTGATTGTATTGCCTGACTCCCACAGACAGATCAGGTGGGTTTGGACTAGGCTTCAAGGCATGGCAGAGAGTAAAGCCTTTCGCGCAGGGTGAACTCAAGTGGTCAGGAGTACTGTCACGCTCGGTGCCCGAGATGTGCTGGCTACCTCTCACAGCCTTGTTCGGCATTTGGAGGAGCTGCAGCAGCTCCCCGCGTCGCAGATGGGCTTTCTGGTTCATCCCTGTGGCTTGTCACACACCTCAGCTTAAAACAAAACGCTCACCGCGAGTTCCTGTACTGATCACGGCATCGTTCCTTCCCCTGGAAACGAAGGGGAGGTTTTAAAATAAAATATAAATAAAGCGCTGGGCGCGACCTACCTTGTGTGTGCTCGTCTGAGCTTCCCAGCGCGGGACCACCACCTCGGGCTGCGGCTCGGCGCTGGCGGAGACCCCTCCCGCTGGGGAGACACAGAGCAGCGGCTCATCACCCCGACCCCATCCTCATCCCCACCCCGGGGCTACCGAGCGCGGGGCCGGCCGGGCGGCACAGCTCTGCGCTGGTTGTAAGGGAAGCAGGAGAGTCCCTCTCACCAAGCCCTCCACCTCCCACCCTCCCTCCCCGGCGCTTGGGCATGGTGAGGTGCGGCGCGGCCGGCGCAGCCTCCTCCGTCCCGGGCACCCTGCACTCACGGGGCAGCGGCCGCAGGAGCAGCGAGAGAGCGATGCCGCAGAGCAGCCCCCGGCCCCGCATGGCTCCGGGCAGGGCACAGCGCTCCGCCGCCGCCCCGCCGTATAAACCCGCCCGCCGTGGCTTTCTCCTCCCACCGCCGCCCCGAAATCCGCCCGCGCAGCCCCCTGCCCCTGCCTAAATCCCTCTGCTTCTGGGAAAGCTGAAGGGATATAGAGTGACATTCATTGCCCATATAAATGGCCAGAGGAAAAAAGATGTTCACTGCCTCACTTAAAGCAGATGGAGGGGCTGGGGAAGGGCTTGGGAGCATCCACAGCTCATATTCCCTATGCTGCCCTTAAGAGATATCCACTCTCTCCCATCAGGCTCCTAAAGGAGCATCCCTATCTACTCCTGCATCCTTCAGGGCTGACCCATGTGCTGCCATCCACGCCTCATCTGTTTGCTAGTCCTTTGCCCTTCAGGCAGATGAGCAGCGGGAGGACAGCCAGATGGAGTGCCTCACTGCTAGGTCAGCCAGTGGGGTCAGAGTCGCCTCAGAGTGGTGGAGCCCAGGTTAACTGGGCCATACTGAGGTCACCAGCTGAAAACACCTGAGCTCCACAGTGTTGTTCTGGTGCATGCTGAGCCTGTGGAAAGCAACTGCCTTTCCTTATGTCTGTGTATTTCTGCTGTGACTCTCAGCCAGCTCAGCTGCGGCCATATGAGCAAGGCTGTGAGGGGAGATTGACCTGCATTTTTTTGGGTCATTTCAAAGTGGTAGGAAAAGGTATTACCTCTTAGTTATGGTCTTCAGATTGATGCACATTATTCATACAACCCTTTCCATTCATCTCTGTATTTAAAGTGCCTGTGTAGGCGAACCACCAGGAAATCAACTTAAGAAATGGGGAGCATTTGCGCTTGGCTGTGTTTCAGAATGTATTGGTAAGTCAGGCCAACAGGAAATTGATACTCCACTTAGAATAAAGGTTTGATAGATAATAGTAATGATTTTGTCTCTCATCCAGAGGTTTATTTATGCTACTGAAACCACTGAGCTCTCTTTTACTGAGGGTCTCTGCTGCCACCATGCCCAAAGGAAATGTGACTGTTTTCATTTGCAGATGCCGCTTCGGTTTATGATTTTCACATATGTTCCTTCTCTCTCCCAGCTCTTCACATGCTGACTCTTTGTGATCTTGTGAACATCAGTTTATTCCTGATATCACTCTGGCAGAAGTAAGCTAGGACATCTTGTGGACACTTAGAAGGAATCATCAGGGTCCACAGACAGGTCACATAGTTTCATCACAGAACTAAATCGTGTTATTTCCCAAAGCAAAAATCCAGGGACTAGATTTCATCTCTTTTCTAACCATGTGGCATATCTTGAAGGGAAACCTTGATTTTTTGTGAACTTTCCCAGTTATTTTTAGCTGCCTGTAATATAGATGAAAACAAGAGCACTATTGATGCTTTTACTATAAATAAGTAAAAATGCAAGTCAAATTCATCAATTCTGCTTTCATCCTTACATAAAATTCCTGTCTACCCAAAGGAAAAAGAAAACAACAAACCAACTTTGATGAGGAACATATATATTTGCACTGAAAGATTGCCACAAATCTTCCCAATGCAACCAATCTTCCCAGGGACTGCTCCATATATTTCTCTAAAAGATAAGCTAAAAAAAAAAGGCATAAAATGGAATAAAAGGAGACTTATTTTAAGATTGTTAAAGTACTTAGGCCAACAACTATCTCTTTGTGATTGTTGTCAGCATTCAAGTATCATAAAAACAAAATATGTGGAATATTTGCATTTGTTATATAGTGATATTTTCATCTTTGGTTCTTGGCAATATGAGGATTGATATCTTAATTTACAATCACCAGAAAGTCCCTCAATAAAAATATAACCACAGACTGTGCTGTTGCTATATATAGTTTAATCTATATATATTTATATGAACTATCACATTACTGAGACACTGTTGCATGGAAAGAGTCACGATATTTAAGCCTTATGAATGGTGCTCAAATGCTGTAAAGCTACCTGGCTCTGGCACAGGATGAGTCAGATCCTGTCTGTTCCCATTTCTTCAAAAAGCTCTTACCGAAAAGCCAATGAGACATTTGCCTGGTTCACAGAGCAAGGCCAGGCTTTCAGTTATCTAGGAATTACACAGACTCAGACTCATTTCCGCCAGAATAGCAATCCAGCTGGGATTTTGAAAGTCTGTGCTCTGTTCCCTTATCTATTACATCCCCTGTGATCAAGGGATGGACATACCTATTAGCAGCAGCATCTGTGAGGTCGTTCACTAGGTTTGAAAATTAGATGTTTCGGTTTCCTCAGGGCAAAGCTGATGAGAATGCTTTTGCAGTGGGGTTTCTGCACTTGCCTGACAGTTTGCAAGATGATTTAACACTATTGTTGTTAGCTGGAAAGTAAAAGATTATGATTCTCTCAGTATATTCATTGTAAATTAGAAGTTACCCATCTAGAAGGAAACAGACAGACCTACAAAGGAGAATGCCCATTCAAGAAACAGACATGCAGAGTTGGCCATGTATCAGACTAAAAGCTCAGTATTATTTCATTGGAACTCTGTCTTCAGAAATAGGAAAGGTCGTTGAACAAACTGCTCTGAAAAGACTACTGCTGACACTGAAGGAAACATTACCAAGAATCAAAGTCTTAGCAGGAGAAAACTTTTTGCTTGCCTAACCTCTGCATTACAGACACTCAAACTGATGAAAGAAATTTTGTGGCTTTGGCTAACTTGAGTGGAATGTGAAATCTTCCGAATTTCAGAACGTTTTTCTCCTTCAGATCCCTTGAAACTATCAAACGGGAGAGGCTGGGAAGGGAACTGTTGATTTAAAAGTGAACTTCTTTATTATGAGGTTTAACAGTTGAGAACAGCTTTGTCTGACCCAGAATATTCTGTGTAGCTTTGGTTTTCCACCACCCATGTAGGACAGGAGGAATACTTGGATGAGCCCTGGAGCAGCTGTCTTGCCAAAGAGGGAGAAGTTCTGTAAGATGATCAGGTACTAGACAAGGGCTTATCCCCACATGCTGTTAGTGAAGTAATACCAAAGTGCTCTCTATGCTTTTTCTAAAGGGTGGGTCACTGCTGCTACTTTTGCTTCATTCCTCCAGGCAAGCAAATTTAGTGATAGAAGATTGCATATACAGACACGTTCATCTTTTTAACAGTATTTGTATGTGTAAAGCACTGTAGCCCTCTCCACCCTGCCTGCAAATTTCTCCAACACAGTAGTGATTATACTAAAATATATTCAGTATAAGAGAATCCAGTATAAGAGAAGGGGAATAGGCATAATGGCACAGGGCTCTTAACAACATCCAATACATTAAAATGTTCAGTAGCTCTGGAGAAGTTGTCTCTGCAAATGGAAAGCCTCAGGCAGTGATGCACCAGGAAGCAGTCCGGAACATCTTCAGGCTTCTACAGCAGCAATAGGAAAAGAAACTTTGGAAGATAAGCATCTGATTTGTTTTACAAGCTGAGAAGTAGGCAAGGTGATGTTAAACTGCAGAGCAAGAAGAAAATAATTGTAAGACAGTAGAATGTGCCTCTCTTGTGTCTCAAGTACTCTCTGCCCTGCCATGAAGCAGGTCTGGGAGGGACATACACAAACCAAGAGACTGGTTCTGCCCACAACCCTCTTCTCACACTGCGAGTAGAGAAATAGAGAAATAGAACAGATGCTTGGCACTTCAGGATTCTGCATTTAAGAGGAGAATTTGAATGTAGGATGAAAATGCTGAATTAGGAGCTAAACCCCTTTCCCCGTCACAAGAGAATCCCCCCATGAAGGGATGCCAGAGCATGCTAAGGAATGACTCAGAGGAAGCCATGGATGGATGGATTGCTGGTATAATTTCACTTCTGTTGTAGACAAGTCAAAATAGTCTTCAAGAAAGGTCAGCTGAGGGCTGAGTCCAAGGCCATAGACCTGTAGGCACAGATCTCACATGACTGATTCAAGACTTCAGCTTGAGCTGAAAGAAGGGATCAGCCCCACATTTTGTTTCATGTAGATCTATCTATGAAGTGTTAACCTTCAGTCTTCTTCTGGCCTTTGTGGTATTAAACAAGACAGATTTGCACTGAGAGTGTAGCACTGTGTTTTCCTAACTAAACAGCACAGGTCTCATTAGCAGACAGAAGCTGCACAACAAATACCAAATCCCTCACTTTGAGCTACCAGCACCAAGTTCACATCAAGCACAGGGCACAACCAGCAGCTCTGAGGCACCTCCTTTCAAACAGTGCTGGACATCCCTATGTAGGAGGAAACAAGTTTGTATTATCCATGGCAAGCAACCTTTCCAGACCCTGGTGCACTGAAATATGGTTTACATCCTACCCTACCGTGTATAAAAATTAAAATGGGAGAAGAGGAAAGTTAGATCTAGACAATAATCCCACAAACAGCTGTTTTACACCCCGAAACAGACTTGGTTAGGAATTAGTACATTTGCTCACATGCATTCCTGCTGGCCAGATCAGCTTTCACTGAGAAGATAATTTAGAAATGAACAGACATTTTCTGCTATTTATAAGACTTTCCTCTTCATGAATCATCTGCACTGCAGATGCAGTGGGAGCAGGGGGCTGTTTACAACACAATAGCAATCTGTAGGGTAGGCAGGTTTTACTCATGCTTTTGTGTTCTTTAACTACAAAAGGCAGTAGTTCTCAAATGAGAGGTTTTGATCTTGGGCTTGGAAAATGGAGTTATGAGCCCACAGAAGCAGAAAAGCATAAAAAATATTGATATAGGATTGAAAACTTAAAATGCAAAGAACCCAGAGGATATCTATTTTACACTGACTTAAGATTAGCTTTTGAGGCATATGGATATTTCCTTTGTACCTGTCTTTATCAGTAATGTGGTCTCAATGGATATGGAGGCCTAAGCATCAGGTTCAATAGGATGGTCAGGGTCCAACAGATCCAGTGCAGTAACCCATAAAATATAGATCAGCCTATATGAGATGGTTACCCTAGAGTCCTTTGAATCATTCCTTAGCTTCTTCTGGCAGCCCAGCACAGATGAACTTCTCTATCTATGGCTTTCAGCTCTTCCCATATTTCTGTAATAGCTGGATTTACATAATTAGAAATACACACAAACATGCACATATACATTAGTATTAGCAACCCAAAGTGTCTGAAAGAGGGATTTCAGCTCGTTATTGTACACACATGCAGCTTAGCTGCACTGTAATTCTGTGAGTTATTACCTGTCCCCATTCAGTTCAATGTCCATGGCTTAAAATGAAGTACATAGGACACATTGTTCAGATGAGTTTATTCAAATACAGTTGCAGCAAAAGAAGAGGATTCCCAGAAGAAAAAAATATCCCTCTGTCCTACAAAATGGGAAGAAAGAAAAAGTTAGTAAATTTTGAAAAAGAATAAAAATGTAATTTCATTACCAGTTGAGTTGAGCACAGATACTATATTAAAAGCCTTAGATAGTCTTCAGAGAATTTCTTATTCTCTGGAGAATTCTTTATAATATTCAGTATGCTCAGAGATCAGGTCACTGCCTACAAGTGTAAGTCACAGACCCTATCCATTCTCCTCTCTCTGAGTGCTGCCATTTGCTTCACCATCCCTTCTAGACAATCCCATTTTATTAATAGAACTGGCTGCAGACCAAGATATTATTGAAACTGATGGAAGTTTCCAGAGTGTTACATAGCAGTGGTACCACAAATGCAGGCTACAGCTTAAAAGTCATCAAATTCAACTCAAAACTATCTCCTTAAAAGAAAAAAAAAAGCATTGCAGATGCATTCTTGCCTTCACTCTCCAAGCCTTATAATATTTCACTGCAGCAAGAATTACTTCACTTGCTAAAGCTCCTAAAGTAATATCTACAAAATTGTGGCAAATACCATATCTATTTTGGCATTGAAAGGATGTCTTTAAACACACCTCTCCTCAGGAAAGCACATTATCACTGCTTAGAGCTGAATTCTTGTGTAAATGCTTTCCTGAGACAGAGTCCAAACGATGCCCTGATCGTAGAATCACAGAATGGTAGGGATTGGAAGCACCTTTTAGAGATCATCTAGTCCAACCCGCCTGACAAAGCAGGTTCACCTAGATCAGGTCACACAGGAAGATGCCCAGGCAGGTCTAGAAGACCTCCAGAAAAGGAGCCTCCACAGTCTCCCTGGGCAGCCTGTGCCAGGGCTCCCTCACCCCAACAGGAAAATAGTTTTTCCTTATATTTAAATTGAACTTTTTGTGTTCCAGCTTCATCCCATTACTCCTTGTCCTGTGAGTACGATACAATAGCAAAAAGAGATGTTCCAACCTCCTGACATCCACTAGTTAGATATTTGTAAATATAAATGAGATTCCCTCTCAGTCTTCTCCAGACTAAACAGCCCCAGTTCCTGCAGCTTTTCCTCATAAGGAAGATGCTACAGTCCCCTGATCATCTTGGTGGCCCTGTGCTGGCCTCTCTCCAGCAGTTCTCTGTCCTTCTTGAGCTGAGGAGCCCAGAACTGGACACAGGACTCCAGATGAGGCCTCACCAGGGCAGAGTAGAGGGGGAGGACAACCTCGACCTGCTGGCCACACTCTCCTTGATGCATCCCAGGATGCCATTGGCCTTCTTGGCCACGAGGGCACATTGCTGGCTCATGTTTTGTTTATTGTCAACCAGGACTTTCCCAAGTCTCTCTCTGCAGAGCTGCTCTCCAGCAGGTCAATCCCCAGCCTGTACTGGTGCATGGGGTTGTTCCTCCCCAGGTGCAGGACTCTGCACTTGTCCTTGTTGAACCTCATGAGTTTCCTCTCTGCCCAACTCTCAAGCCAGTCAAGATCCCGCTGAACGGCAGCACAGCCTTCTGAGGAATCAGCCAGTCCTCCCAGTTTTGTGTCAGCAGCCAACTTGCTGAGGTTGCATTCTGTCCCCTCATCCAGGCCACTGATGAAGTTGAACAAGACTGGCCCCAGAACCGATCCCTGAGGAACTCCACTGGCCACAGGCCTCCAACTCGATTCTGTGCCACTGATCACCACCCTCTGGGCTCTGTCATTCAGCCAGCTCTCAATCCACCTCACTGTCCACTCATCCAAGCCACACTGCCTGAGCTTTCTGATGAGAATGTTATGGGAGTCAGTGTCAAAAGCCTCGCTGAAGTCAAGGTAGATGACATCCGCTGCTCTCCCCTTATCTAGCCAGCCAATTATGCACTCATAGAAGACTATCAGTTTGATCAAACAGGATTTCCCCTTGGTGAATTCATGTTGACTCCCTCTGATAACCATCTGTTCCTTCAAATATCTAGTGACAACATTCAGGATGAGTTGTTCCATCATGTTTCCAGGGATGAAGGTGAGGCTGACCAGCCTGTAGTTTCCTGGGTCCTTCTTTTTGCCCTTTTTGAAGACTGGAGGGACACTGGCATTTCTCCAGTCCTCAGGCACCTTGCCTGTCCTCCATGAATGCTCAAAAGTCATGGAGAGCGGCTTAGCAATCACATCAGCCAGCTCCCTCAGCACTCTAGGGTGCATCCCATCAAGACCCATTGACTCATGAGTGTTAAATTTGCCCAACAAATCTTTAACCTCTTCCTCATCTACCAAGGGCAAGTCCTCTTTTGTCCAGACCATCCTACTATCTTTGCTGGACTGGGCTTCCCAAGGGCTGGCCTTGGCAGTAAAGACTGAAGCAAAGGTGGCATTCAGTAGTTCAGCCTCCTCTGCATCCTCAGTCACCAGGGCACCCTCTGTGTTCAGCAGCGGGCCCACGTTCTCCCTAATCTTCCTTTTGCTGCTGAGGTACCTGAAAAAAAACCTTCTTATTTTCCTTTTTCAACCTCCCATAGAAGGCTGCTTTCTCCTTGAGTTGTCTTTAACAGATCTTTGTTCATCAAGGAGGCCTCCTGCCTCCTTTTCCCACTATTCTACTTATGCACATGATCTCTCAAAATACAAACAAGTCATCAGACTCTTCAAAATTACCTTTACAGCTCACTCAGGCTACATGGGTTTTCCATTGAACACACTGACTGAGAAGATAGCATGGAAGAAAATGTTTATTTCCATGGTATTTCTCTGGATTACAATTTGTTTAAAAAATTAAAATTCTTGAAACAGCTTTACTTCTCTCTCATCTCTGTTAGTTTTTTTGACTGTGGAGAGAATAAATGAGGTGTCTGACAAAATCTGCTCAAGTGCTTCCATGTCCAGCTTTGGTAGTGGGCTTAAACACCACTTCTTGTTGCAGATGTTATGACGGGACACCATTTCAAGGCTCTCAAAGATGTGGTGCTCCTCACATGCACTTTGTTCTGTGTATGGCTTGAAAAGATAGCCTCCATCCAGAGTTGACAACACCTCCTCTCTTTGGTACCCTCCTCCATAGTAGTTAAGGTATTCAAACACTGAACCAAACAGAGGTTGTCTGAATGGGTGTGTGCTGCAAGGAAAGAGATGGCAAGTTGTCTTTCATAAATGCAGATTGCCTGGACTTCCATTCAGCTGAGAAAAACAGAATGACACTAACCTTCTATGTTAGTCTGCTTATCCTGTTGAAATATTCAAAACACATTTTAAAACTGTGCCTAGTTGACACACTGGGCACAGATTCCATATCTGTACATATGCACTTCTTCATGCTAGATACAGGCAAGATACAGGCTTTGAAAACAAACACAAACCCCATATTTATCACTGAAATAATTATCATGGATAAACCAGCATCTGAGACACCTGTAGCATGTTAACCGTCATACTCAGAGTAAAAAAACAAAGCATTAGAAGGCAGTTTATGTCATTTCTGTGCACCAAAATTTGTGACAGAGTGGGGCTAAAGCACTCTTATTTTCTGAGTGAACCACTGCATCTGTTATTTTGTTATTAAACAGGAGGACAGAAAGAGAATCCTTGTGCCCAATATGTGGTTGTCAATGTTACTACTGAAAGAATGTACAGTAACAAAATTTGTAAAGGCAACTACCTAGAAGACTGCAGGAAGTTACTGTGTCAAATGTAACTGTATTCCTCTGGCATCAGAAGTTGGGATTTTTATTCTGATGCAGAACATATTGACATTTACTGAGTGTTACAAAAATTCACTACGTTGTTAAGAAAACAAAATATGTGAAGCAGCAACAGAGCTCTACAGTGCAGACATGAAGACATTGATTAAATGACTATTGAAGTTCCAAGGAGATGATTCTATGATTATTCATATTCTTGATCTAACATTTAACATTTTAGTGCATAAATCTGCATATACACGTTTGCACTGTCAATGCTACTGAGAAATTTTATTTCTTACATGCAATAAATGGTTTTATAGGGCTGCTAACTTATAAATCATTTTATTAGAAAGATCATGGCATTAGCAAAGCTTGCAGCCTTTAGAAGACCATTAAAACATGAACTCAAAACAGTCTTTTATGGCACAAGAAAACCCCTCTCCCTCAGAGGCGTCACAAAACTATCTAATTTCAGAAACCAAAGGCTAAGCAAATTACCAATTTAGGGAATATGTATCTCATGTTTCTTTAAAGGACCTGAAAACCAGAAATATCTTGTATTGTGCTTATCAACTCATAAAGTTCCAGGTAGTCTTTTTGCTGTAGGAATGAACAGTGTATACATTTATATTCAGAATATAAAGAATTCAAGTCTATTGCACAGTCATGAAAGAAAAATTATGCCTTACAAGGAACAAGCATCAGTAAGACATCAGACTTCTTGCAACCCGCTGCTGGTAGGGCACTGGTGCATTCTGTGCAGTGCTTAGCTTAGGGATGGCTTAGGAAATACCCATGGGATATTACCACGTGTTAGCTTGTAAGTTCTTTACTTAGCTGATCTCTGACTACCCAGAGGCTGCAAAGACAAAACTAGAAATTATTACTTACGTAAGAATTCTGAAGGCATTTTCCTCCAGGCTGGATGTCAGAAAGACTTGGAGATATCACAGCTGCAAAAACAGTACCCAGGAGACATCTCACACACCTACTTTAATTCTATCTGATCATTCTCAAAATATAGTTACATTATCTCTACCTAATGCTTTTCTGTGAGAATCAACTGCAGTTACACACACAAAGTGGAGAGAAAAATTGGGCATGAGTTACAAGCAGCCTCAGGTCAGCAGGTCCCACCATGCAGGACCTAGAGGAATGTAAGAGCACCTTTCCTCTAAATGCTCAGTCTGCTTTCTGTAAGTCAAAAGACTCTCTGCCTTTCAGCATTTGTTCTTACTGGTACTGAAATGAAGGATTTCATTACCTTGAGGGGAAATAGTGATGTCTGGATATGAAGTAAGATTGGTGCAATGAAGATGGAGGTGGTACTCCAAACAGACTGACTGGCTGAACAATGGGAAGAGGCTGTAGTGGTGTAGCTACAGCATGCAAGATTGGAGCTGGAACAGCTACTGATGCAGTGTTTGCGTTAGTAGTCTGGAAAACAGTAACTGGACCAACATATGGAACGGAAGAAGGCATCAGATGGATGGCAGAAGATGACTCACCTTTA
This sequence comes from Urocolius indicus, assembly GCA_013401255.1. Classification (NCBI taxonomy): domain Eukaryota; kingdom Metazoa; phylum Chordata; class Aves; order Coliiformes; family Coliidae; genus Urocolius; species Urocolius indicus. Next base: position 685,175 of record WBNH01008724.1, on the reverse strand, counting down.
GGAGAAAGAAAAGTTATTTATCAGACATGAATAGAAGACGAGATTTCATAAAAAGCAGCATAGCAAATTAGCCAGAGCCAGAACCATTTCCCTTAAAACACTTCCTAGTATTAGTTTCCTACAACTCACAATCTTACCCCACTGGTCCTTCATGCATTCTGGGTTTGGAGCCCACAAATTCAAGCTTCCTTCTACAGAAACCCAAGAGTGAAAGAAGAAGGAACTGGTTAGTGAATATTGAGGCTGTGAGGCTGGTGAGAGATGTCTTTACCTGATATGGCCACAGGAGGCTGAGGAAATAGTAGAGATTAGGAGGCAGATGAAGACTGATAGAAACAGCTGTGTCAAGAAAGACTGAGAACTTGTTTTAACATTACTATTACTACACATTGCTATATGTCTAACATCTACTATGATAGGTAAATTCAGAATTGTAGAAATCGTTTACTACTCAAAACTCACAGACTGGATGACTTATAGTTTTCTCAACTTTAGGGATGACAGCAGGGTAAGGAGACAACTGGAAGGGACAAATGCCAGCTGAACTTGTGGTGATGACAGTCTGAGAAGGGCTGGAAGCTACAGTAGAGACAGGCAGTGGAAGCAGCTTCTTTTTTCTTGGTTGTGGTTTATAAACCCAATCTGTTAAAGATGAAAAAAGACACAGACATCCAATACTTGGGATGGTCTCATTCTTTATGTAAAGCTTTTATTCTGAACTATAAAAAAAAAAATATGAGTTAAAAAACTGCTCTTCTAGTCAATGGCAATACTCCACTCGTTTCAGTGAGCTAGCAAACAGTGCACTTCATCAGAGGTGCAAATAAAATGGACCAATTGGTTTTATGTTACTAAACAGTAACTGTTTGTGAGACAAATAATAGACAACAGTGGGGAGTGATGTGGCACAGTTGATAAAAGCATGTTAAGGTGAATACAACACTGTACCATGGGCTTTCAGTGCAGAAGAAAACCATGGCTGTATTCCAAATGTGGGTGTTTCCTGTTTCTGTCACCCTTTCAGTCTCACATTCACCTGCACGTTACAAAAGACAACGGAAAATATGACCCACTAGACATCCTGTCTAGATTTTAGAGGAGTATGGTTGCCTTTGACTTAGAACATTAACCAAACACTAACAGATGTATAAATTATGAATTTACACTGAGCAGCTCAGTTTCATTCACAAGCTAACTCTTAATGCAACCATAGAGAAGCCCTTTCTTCTCTTTCTTATTTCTGTAATTGTTTTTTGTTGGTTTTGTTTGAGTGATTGTTTAGAAGGGTGCAAGGGGAGAGGGATAGCGCTGCCCTTATCTTTTGCTTGTTTATGATAGATTACTCAGGTCATGTCTATCAGGAACAGCCATAACCATGAACTAATAGGATTATGACAACAGAAAGGATCACAACACTTGTTATCTCAACCAGCTTCTAAAGAGCATTCAAAGTACTGACACTGTGTTTTATTGAACTGCAGTGTTTTGGGTACAAAATTTTAACCCTTTTGACAAAAGGCTGAGAGCAGCATCTTCCACACTGTTCTTTGGGAATCACAAGTCTATACACTAAAGAATCCCACAGACTACGATGCTGTTTGTGCTCCCTGTGACACTTCCCTTTCCTGTGTTTAAGAAATGGATGTATGTGTCACCACAGGCCACCTGGGCAGCTCTTTCTGGAGCACATAAAACCATGCAGCAGGCCGTGTTCACAATAAACTCACTATCTGGCCATTTGACTACTAAAGCATTCAGAAAAGCTACTGGAGCTGGGATGTTCCAAGACCATAAGAAACATGAGAGACTATGAAGGATCAAACATCATCTTGGATGCTTTAAAAAAATCAATATCCTTTCAGGCACTAGAAAGCTGAAGTACTGCATGCTTGAAATTTCTGCATTTTCTTTCTAGTACTTGCTCTAATGAAAAAGATCAATTTTTAAATAAAAGACCTTGCACTCCTAAAGCATTCAAGTCAATAAATACACATTTACCGGGAAATTCCTCTCTGTGCTTAATTTTCAGTTTGTGAGCTTCATCATAGTAGGGTTGCTTCTGCTCATCAGTCAGTTTGCTCCACTCCAGCCCAAGCTGAGTGCTGATTTCTGTGTTGTTAGCACCTGGGTATGCTTTGGCTATGGCGGGCCGATGAATCCTAGCCCACACCATAAACGCGTTCATTGGGCGCCTTACACGGCCCTTTCTGTCCTTGCTAAACGAAGCGTCTGGTATTCCTGTGCAACAAACCCAGGAGAGATTGTCATCTCGCAGGCAACATATGCAATACGATCCTACGTTCAATTTGGCAAGAGTCAAATTGCTAGAGCTTTGGAACATGTGAAACTCAATGTACATTTGGAGAGTAGTTGCAGAAAGTAACTCAGGCTAAGGGCAGAGTGCTCCACTAACCCTTGTGAACCACTGCATGAGGAATCATTTACCTGGCTTTCATCACATAGTATTTTTAAAAAGAAGAGCAATATACAGGAGTGCTAACACATTGGTTTGGATTTGGCTAGATTGTTTCCTTATAAATTTGCAAAGAAAACACTGTAGAGCATTGATGATATCACTGCAAATTATCTAAAGGGTAGGTGTCAGGAGGTTGGGGCATCCCTTTTTTCTATAGTAGCTAGCAACAGGACAAGGGGTAAGGGGATAAAGCTGCAACATAAAAAGTTCAATTTAAACAAAAGGAAAAACTATTTTACTGTAAGGGTGAGGGAGCCCTGGCACAGGCTGCCCAGAGGGGTTGTGGAGTCTCCTTCCCTGGAGGTCTTCAAGACCCATCTGGACATGTTCCTGTGTGACCTGATCTGGGTGAACCTGCTTCTGCAGTGGGGGTGGACTAGATGATCTCTAGAGGTCCCTTCCAACCCTACCATTCTATGATTCCATGATTCTATGAAATTCGCCATCACCACCAGAACTATGTACGCAAAGCCTTAACAATGCAGGGAGCAGGGCTATGATGGCATGGCAGTTTAGTCCCACACCTGTGCAGTCCTTGGCTTCTCAGCTGAGGTCATTACTATTGTTCTGGGTTTCTGGTTGGTTGGTTGGGTGTTATTTTTTTCCTCCCTCTCTCACTCTTCTCAGATTTGGACACTTGTTTTGCTGGAGGAACCTGTGTTACCAAATGACTGCTACGTGACACCCAACTTTGCCTCTTTGTAAACACAGACTGCATTTAAATTGAGCTGGTAACATGATGAACCCCCAGAGCCCTCACAGCTCATCCCTGAGCAAGCAGTTTCTTCTCCGAAAATGAGAAGAGATGAACTTACAGATGAACTCTTTCACATTATCAATAAAGAGCAAAAGTCTTCCAGTCTTTAAGACCTCACTTTAAGTCAGGAATTTTCAAAGCCTAGATATCTTTCAGAAAAGTAAGATTCTAATCCAGATATTTCAAAGTGTTCCTCATTTAACGTGTCCAAATTTTCGGAGAGGTGTTCAAATGCTGCATAGCTTTAAAAAAATCAAAAGAGATTCCTGACCTTAAACTTGCAACCACAACTCAATGCAACTCTGAACGCTGTTCCAAGGCGTTTAACGCAGTCAGGGAGCGAGTGGACAGAGCTGCACTGATTTTAACCGACCGCTAGAGAGCTCAGTCCTCCCGTACGTTTGCGTCTTACGCTGAAGAACGGTCGTACAAACTCTAGGTCTATGCGGAGGGGTCACGACCTTTCTGGTCGTGCTGGTGTTCTCCTATCCGATAACCTAACTGTGCCACTTACTGAACCCTTGCAAGCTCTCAATACCTGATTCGGAAGGCGGTATTGTCAGGGAAACACTTTCGGTCTTTACGGCAGGCTTGGGCGCAGGCGGCATTGGGCCGGGCGCCGCAGCCTGGCCGAGCAGCTGTGGCGGCGGAGGGGCTTGGAGCCGCACGCAGGCGCCAGGAGGCACCTGGCGAAGCACGGCTGGGAGGATCCCATACTTCCGCACCCGGCCGCCACCGGTGCAGGGGCGAGCGGGCCCGCAGTAGGAGACAGCCAAGGCTCCCTTCTGACCGCCTTTATCCCTGCGGCTGCCCATCGCGCCGCTGCCCCTCTGCCGCCTGCGGCCGTTGCGCCACCGCCCGCCGCGCCCTCGCGCCGGCCCCGCCCCGCCACGCGGTCGCCATGGAGACCGGGAGCGAACGGCCGCAGGGGGCGGGTGGTTTGGGAACCATAGAGAGGTCCGCCTGTGCGCCTAGAGAGGCTTCCGCTTCCGCTTCCGCCCCGGCCATGCTGGGGTGCTGGCGGGCCGCGGCCGCCATCGCTGTGGGCCGCGCGTGCGGCCGCCGCCGCCTCTCCATGGCCAAAAGCAAGTTCGAGTACGTGCGGGACTTTGAGGCGGACGACACGTGTCTGCCCAACTGCTGGATCGTGGTCCGCTTGGACGGCCGTAACTTCCACAGGTGAGGGCCGGGCGGGCGGCCAGTGTCCGCGCCGCTTGCAGCGCTGCGGTCGCCATGGCGACGCCTCGGCGGGCGGGAGGACGGGGCTGCGGTAGGGGAAGGGAGTTCCCTCCACGCAGAGGCGTCCAGGGTGCTCGGGTGCCGAGAAGAGCGATCCTGGCCGGCGCCGGGCACTTGGCCTTGGCTGGTGCCTGCCCGAGCTGCGTGAATTCTGCAGGTGCGGAGGCCATAAATCCTCCTCTGGCCCGATCACCGTGAACTCTTCGGCCCCTGCAGGGCACGGAGTTACTCCTGGTGTTTTGTTTTCAAGGGCGGCTTCAGAGCCGTGCCTTCGGCAGGGTGGTAGGGGAATGGTGTAGCAGGGCTGTGGGTCTGCGGGGCGGGGGAGGGATGGCAGCTGCTGTACAGGGATATTTATTTGTGTTTAGGGGCAGTGTCTGTGTGGTATTTGCCGGTTTTTTTCGGGATAAACAGCACGGTTCTCTCAAGTGGTAGATGACCCATAGTCTTGTTGGGGGCTCGATCTCTAATTTGGTCTCGTGGGGTTCTGGTAAAGCTCTCAAGTCTTGACACGTTCATTCATAATGTTGCCTTTATTGGACTGAGTATTGAAGGCACCCTAAGAGAAAGTGAGTTTACATAAAGTAATGTGCGTCATCCTTTCTGTAGTGAAAAATACAGACTCAAGTCATTCTGAAGGACTGGTTAGGATGAGATACTGATGGGAAAGAAAAAGGGGTTATCCAGAGTGTACAAAAAAGGGATTATCCAGAGTGTACAAAAAGAGGGGGTTTTTTTACTGCTTTTCATACCTGGAGGCAATTCTCTGTTAGTATTGATAGGGTGCATGAAGTTAATATTCACTTGGAAAATGAACAGTTTAGCATTATTAGTAGCTTTTTAAGAGATTCTTATTCAGCCTCTTTTGCTTTGAAGGTTTTCTGAGCAGCATGAGTTCAAAAAGCCAAATGATGACCGTGCTCTTCAGCTGATGACTAAGTGTGCCCAGACAGTGATGCAAGAATTGGAGGATATTACTATTGCTTATGGACAGAGTGACGAATACAGTTTTGTTTTCAAAAAGAAGAGTAGATGGTTTAAAAGAAGAGCAAGGTAAAATCCGCTTTGCTACTGAAGTGAACTTGTTTTTAACATCTCTAAATCTTTAATTCTTCTTTATATTAGCTTTTACACACGGGGGTGAGGATTAAGGCTGTGTTTGAGTGCATTAGTTCAAGTTCTTCATGTGAACTCTTTGCCTGTGATCTTTCAGGAAAACATGTTGAGTGATACAGAGGTGGGTTTTTAAAATGTTTTGACAACACAAACATTAAAAACAAACATGCTTTTAACAAAATGTTACCTCTTCCAATTTCTTTCCCTTGATTTTCAGTACTTCTTGTTCTTCAAAAGACTCTAAGCCATTGCTGAGTAGTTGGGCCATGATTTTAGAAATGCAGAAATCCACTAGAATTATCACTACTGATACCTCGGATAACCACAGGTACATAATCACATTAACGTATTTCTTTCTTTGGTTTTTTTTTCCTTTTGCTTTCTGTTTGCAAGTAAGTTCATGACTCATGTGGTCTCCCAGTTTTCCTCAAGTTACGTTTTCTACTGGAAGGATTACTTCAAGGACCAGCAACTTCTGTACCCTCCAGGATTTGACGGACGAATCGTGTTGTATCCCAGCAACCAAAATTTAAAGGATTACCTCAGCTGGAGACAAGCAGATTGTAAGTGTTTGTAGAAAATGGAGACTTGTGCAATTGAGTTCTCTTCCTCTCTGAATGGAAGTGCCTTTATTGCCAGTATATTTGTACATACAGGTATTGGGCAGAGAAGAGTTGGCAGGGTGGTAGTTTTAAATAAACAGTATTAGGACGGTTTTGGGCTTTGTATGGATACAGAAGTACTGGCTGAAACTCCTGAGTCTTCAGGCCAAAAACTATTGGTTGCAGCCTAAGTGTGATCTCAATCCAGGAAATATTAAAATTATTAATATAATTAATGTATTATTTGTTTAGCCAAGGTAATCCTCTTTAGTGATGTGAATGTTCAGATTCACACCGTGTAGCAATCACCAGTGCTATATATTCCATGCTAGAACAGACCACTGGATTTACTCTCTAGGCTTTCGTTAGTACCTAGTCCCCATTGCACAAAATGAAGGAAATTTATGTTACACGCAAACACCCTTCATCCTCTGCACTCCCTTTTCAGAATTACGATGAAATCTGTCTTCTAGTCATTCTTGTGACATATGTAGTACCTTACAAATGGATCAGCAAGATCGTATCTTCTCTAGAAACTAATATTATGAATTTCCCTTTGTTCTTAGCTGTTTCTTGGACACAGCTCTGGAAATAAAGCTGTGTTTTTTTCTGACCAGTCACTCACATTTTGTAAATATGCTTTCTCTCACTCTTTTTCCATAGGCCATATTAATAACCTTTATAATACAGTATTTTGGATGCTTGTACAGCGGAGCGGTTTGACACCAGTGCAAGCACAAGACAGGCTCCAGGTAAGAGTCTCTTGAGGTCACCTATTTTTTTCCATCTACAAAGGAAATCACAAGATTTGCAAAGCTGTGTCTTGCCTACCCAGCAGCCCTGGCTGGCTTACCTGTTCTTACTGTAGTAATTTTGTGTGTGTAGATTCAACAACTTCTTCAATATTACAGATGTGAATGTGATTAGCAAAAAAATGTATTTTTGGTCAAATATTAGTGAGATTTTAATTTCTTAATTGTCAATTTCAGAAATGTCATATAAACATCCGCTGTCCGTACCCACAAAGTGCAACGGCAAGATTCGGCTACTATTGATTCCCAGACCCTTCTGTAGTATTTTGCCTCATTGAGCAGGGTTCAGCAGGTTAATTCTGTTTTCTCCTGGATTCTGTTGACTTTCTTTTATTTGTCTTGAATCACAGAATGGTAGGGTTGGAAGTGACCTTTAGAGGTCATCTAGTCCAACCCCCCTGCAGAAGCAGGTTCACCTAGATCAGGTCACATAGGAATATGTCCAAGTGGGTCTTGAAGACCTCCAGGGAAGGAGACTCCACAACCCCTCTGGGCAGCCTGTGCCAGGGCTCTGTCACCCTCACATGCAATAATGTAAAAAGAAACCTCTGTTTTAAAATCCTTGTTTGGCAGTTAGAAGTAATTCCTCTGTTGTGAGAGGGAATTAAACCTTGTAATTTAAAGGTGAAAAGCCTGTACAAATGTTTGCCTTGCTTCCAGTATTCACCCAGGTTCCGCCCTAGAGGTTCAGTTTGTTTCTTTGTCCAGCTTCCATAAGAGTACTTTTTCTTTTAATTTCCAATTAGGGAACTTTGGCTGGAGATAAGAATGAAATCTTATTTTCTGAATTCAACATTAACTACAACAATGAACCTTTGATGTATAGAAAAGGAACCATCTTGATATGGCAGAAGGTAAAAAACTGTTACCGTTTGCTTCATGCTCCTGTTTTAAATAGCTACATTATGGCAGACACTGTAAGATCATCAGATGTATCCCAAATGTATGTCTATGTACAAATATATTTTAAAACATTTGCCATATAATTATGAGTAAGAGATCTAGCTGTTTTGGAGATATAAGCGTCAATGAGCACAGTATAAAAACTAGTCTCTGAAGTCTGGCTTAGATACACATTTTATCTCAGCTGTCACATTTTGTATCAACGGATGACAATGGAAATGTAGAATTTCACGAGACTGATGCATTTACTAGATAAATCCAAATCTCCCTTGTTTAATGAATCATATAGTTGGTTTCTTGGTGGAATCAGCTTTGAAAATTGATGAAGTATTCTGCTTCCTGAAAAATGAGATTTTAATGACTGTTGTCAGTTTGATATGGTAATAGCTGGGGCCCGTGCCAGGCCCTTCACGGGATTAGATCCCAAGTATTTCCTCTGCAAAGGAATTGGGAACTTTTGTTCAGTAAGGTAGCTCAGCTTATAGTGTGGTTAGTCCTTTTCTAAATGCAGCTGTTAGTGGGGAGTAAGGAGTGCAGTTGTTAATGGGGAAATCCTTTTAATGATAACTTGGAAATATTCATTATTCTCAGACTACGTCAATTGATGCAGAATTAGTTTAAGAAATTCCTGTCCTGTGTTTTGTATGAGATGAGACCCCAGAAAATAAAAAATGTTTATGGCCTTGGTATCCTTCTGTAGTAAATCTTAACTTAGAAATACATGTGTTTGGTGTGATCTGGACCTGATCAGCCTATGCTAAGAGTTCTCCATAACTTTTTCAGCCTTTCAACTTCTAGATATAAAAAGCTGATAATACTTGTTTTTTTTTTCTATATATTGTTTTATAAAATAAATTTTGGCCCGTGACTTCTATCATTTAATTTTAATTACTTAGAACACATAGAGGCTCCCACCTCAAAATAGATTCCACTTCTTCTTTATACACACTTTTTGTCTTGGTAATTGTAGACATTTGCCAAGTTTGCCCTTTGGTTTGTATACCTCCAAATGAAATATCATACTTTATTCAAGAGTATTTGCAATTGGTTATGTGAATTTGCAGCTAATTTCATCGAGCTACGTGATGATGGCATTCCATATCAACTACTCATGTGTTAGTCTTTGAACTGAGAATAGACTCTTTCAAAACATGCAGTGTTCAAATCCCGTAGTAAGCTGTAAGGTTGCTAGTTGCTTTTGTTTCTTGTCCATTTGTGAATCCCCCCTGGCATTTTATATGTCTGCTAATGTGTCTACTGTATTTTCAGGTTAATGAAGTCACGACAAAGAAAATAAAACTGCCAAAAGAAGCAGAAGAAAAGGAAGTCGAAGTGACACGGACTAGGACTAAAGTTGTTCCCCTGCACTGTGACATCATTGGGGACCAGTTCTGGGAGGAATATCCTGAGATTCTGGACGATGATAGTTGATCTCTCTGCTGAGTATAACTGTTTACATTTTGCTCTGTTTGGGTTGTTGCAAGTGAGAAGTACAAAGGTAACCCTCCTCAGTGGCTACACTGGTTTGAGTGTTGCTGTTGCCTGAAAAGACTGGTATGTTTGACATATAAGGATATGTCCATATGGCAAACCTAAAATCGTAAATTTTGAATGTTAAAAACTCATCATAAATTAAGGCTGCTCCTTCCTTGTACATACATATTTGTAGAATAAGTGCATATGAATGTCATGCATTTCTATAGCATTTAAATCATGAGGTATTTTACTGAATTGCTGAACAGCAGTTTACTGAACTGCGTGCATACTTGAGCAGTTAAAGCCGAGGAGAAAATAATTATTTCTATTATTTTTTTGTTTATTTCAACTGAGGTGGACCAGAATCCTTCAATGGGCATTTAGCACTAAATATCATGGCCAGCGTGTTTAGTCAGATCAGTGTCAAACTGTTCAGCTGCTGAATGTCTCTGAGCCTTACTGAAACAAAATGGAACAGCCAAGCAGTTTCCTAGGAGTGATTTTTTTTTTTTTTTTTTTTTAAAACTTTTGTCAAATGTGCAAGATTTTTATACTTTTAAAAAAAATAAACAGAAAACCAGTAATTTCTTCCTTGCTGGATTTATCACTTGGCCTTTCTCATTCCTGGAACTTCCAGTAGTAATTGGTGAAAGTTCCAAACAGGGAAGGTAATAATAAAGATTCTGTACACACTTGAATTCTCTTAGGACCTAGACAGACACTCTGCTCTCATCTTCTGTGGCCTGGGAAGTCATTTGTCTCCTGCTGTGCAGTAGAGTGAAAGGTAGCATCCCTGGGGAACATTCTGGTGCCTGTGAAGAGGGTGGTAAGGAGAACTTGTACTGCTGCTCTCAGATTTTCCTGGGGATACCACAGATGTAGCAGTCCTGACAATACACGTTGCTTAGAGGGAAGCAGGGTGGGGAGGGTGTTGCCTGGTTTCTGCACAGTTTTGTTTTGGTTCCACTACCACACTCTTTGTCAAAACACTTAAATCATACAGCTTCTCAAAGCAGAAATATTTCTGCTAATACAAAAGGTCTTGTCCCAGTTTAACTGGGATTTGAGGGAAATAACCTATTTTGGCATAGAAATAAAACTATAATGATATAATAGGTATTTATAAGGACTTTATATTACTGCTTTTAACAGTACTAGTTTCAAAACATTGGTGCTAGAACAGTAATCTGTCAAGTTATTGCTAAGGGACAAATAGTTAGCTGGGACTGACCATGAAAATGGAAAGAAAGGATTAAATGTGACAGAAGAAGGTCAGTTGTGAGTTAGTTTCCCCTGAATTTACCACGCACCCTACTCTCTTTCTTTCTTGCAGGAAGAACTTAACACATTTAAGGCAACATGTGTTTTGTTGGGTGGTTGTTTTTCAAAGCAGGTACTGATGTAAAGTACTACTTTTTTTAGTTTCTTCCTAAGATTGAACAATGAATCTATGCATTTAGAATGGCACAGGGCTTCCCCTCTACCATTGTGTGCTGATACTGAGCAGGTAAATGCATGCAATGAGAGAATGTGCCTCATTTTTAGTTTGTAGAATGGGCTGTGTAATTCCCAGGAAGAAAGGATATGAGAGATTGTGAGATGGTGACTCCGGATGAATCATTGCACCAGTCATTTACTGTTGAGAACTTCCTCTGGTTTTGGGTTTGTTGTTTTGTTTTGTAACACAAATATAATTTACTGAACTGTGAAATGCCATGTGTTACTATCTGGTGTCTGACTTCAGACAGTACATGTAAAGCAGCTGTTCCAGAAGGGGGGTTTCGCACTCTGAGAGAAGATGAAAAAAAATTTGGCAACCATGATTCATGCTTGGAAAATATTATGTAGGGGTTTTATCATGATACCTGATATGTTGTAGAACATATGTAAATTGTGTATGTTTATAAAATGGGGCTGTCTTGGGTCTTATCCTCAGAGTATTTTCTAATTAACTCATCCTTACATTACTATGTAACAAGTAACAAGTTCTGCTCTCATATGGATGCCAACCTTGGAACCAAGGTACAGATTGTACAGCCATGGCCTTCAATTTGTATTAATATAAATAAATAAGAGAGAAACTCCCTGGGGCCTCATCGTGCGTAAAGTCATAAACATGATTTTGTAGTTTTATCAGGGAAAAAATCTTTGCTAGATTCAGGAAGCAGATGGGCCTTAGTGGCACACACTGCTCAACCCGTGACCTCTGCCAGTGCTTAGAGGCATTTCTGTCGCGGCTGAAGTCCCATATTGCGGCCCAGTGATGAAATGGGTGTTTCATCTGCATTGGTCCACAGCTTCTGGCTGCAGCCATGACAGGGAGCATTCTAGGTAGCAGAGCCAGTAACGAAAGATCAGTGGTGGAATCCCGCTGCAGCAGCCACACACCTTGCTGTGCTCTCCTTCAGAGACACGTGTCTGTACTGTATAGCCTTTTACTGACTAACACGCAAATGATAACGTAACCCCCTTTCGCCCAGGTGCCCTTCCTCTGCCTGGGGCCCTGGAAAGAGACCTGTGTTCTTTGTTGGGTGCAGCACCCCCAGGACAGCCGGGGGCCTCCGGGCTGGGCTGCAGAGGGAGGCCGCGGTACAGAGGCCAGCAGCGGGACTGCAGCAGCGAGGTCACGGATGCTGCGAGGAGGCCAAGCGGGGCGCCCGCGCTTGCCCGGGCGGGGCAGCTCCGCCCCGTCGGCGCCCGCCCGGACCCTTCTCCGCCATCGCTCCGCGCCGCCGCTCAACCTCTGGCGCCCGCGGGGCTCGTGCGGGCGGCGCGGCGGCGGC
>WBNH01008724.1:590883-672763 GCA_013401255.1 Urocolius indicus | reverse complement strand
GCCGGGGCCGGGGCCGGGGCCGGGGCTGGGGCTGGGGCGGCAGCCGCGGGGCAAAGGCCGGCGGAGGGTGTGAGGGCGCGGGCTGGGCTGCGGGCGGCCGAGCGGGATGAGGTGGGGGCGCGGGGCGCGGGCTGTGCCCCGGCGTGACCGGAGGCGCGGAGCTGGGACGGAGCTTGGAGGTTCGAAGAGAGCGGTAGCTGAAGGAAGTGGTCGGGTGGCAGCGGCGGGTGGGTGGGTCGGTCGGTCGGAGGGGGAAATGATGGAGTTTGGATGGAAACTGATGCTGGTGCGGTAGGTGACGGGACGGGGAAGTTCCGTGCAGAAATGAGGAAGGTGGATTTCACAGAAACGCTCGCGCAGGAGTCACACTGGGTTTGTTACGGTGACAGCCTCATCTGGTACTCGGTTGGTTACATCCATCTTCTTGACTTCAAGGGAGAAAAAAAGGATGAGATGCTGCTGTCTTTCTGAAGTACTATTTTAAAACCCAAAATCAGATTTGAGCCCGGGCAGCCTGTAGTTAAGTCATAGTTAAACTGCAAGATGAGAGGATGAGTCTGTAACACACTGGTGTATCTTGGGGGCATAAATAGGATTTTAAGTACAAAACCAGCTAGGTAACTCTTTTCCTCTATGAAAAGGGAAATTACTACTAGTACTTAACAGCATCAAAAGCCACAGGTAAATCTGGCTGCATGCAGATTTGATGCTTGCAGAGAGGGGTGTTGCAAAAGTAAATTCCTTGAGTTGGCTGGTTTAGGTTTTTTCCAAGAAGTGGATGTCATATTGTTGAAAGGTTTGGGGGTGATGTGTTCTGCCGTTTTGATCAGGTAAATTTGGAGGTTTGCCTTGATTCATCATTAAGGCCAGAGCCTTAAGCAGCAAAGAAGAAGTGGGAAGAGCACTGTCTAGATGTGGTAGAGCTGTGAAGTAGTGGTTTCCACTCTGGCCTAATGGGGTGCCAGCAAAGGCATAATTGGAATTAAAGATTGTACTTGAATTTCTATAAGAAGTTGTACAGTTCCTGTGTAAAGGGAAATCTGGAATGCAAAAATAAATGATTCTGTAAGTTCTCAGAGCTGGCTAGAAAAAGTACTGTCGTCTGATTAAAAATATCAGTCGGATGTAGTGATGGTGTCATCTGTGTTTCTTGTGGTGGACCTGTGAATTCAGAACATGTGTGTCATCAGTTTGGCTGGAGGAAGCACAGAGACTCATGAGAAGACCCCTGTAAGCAAAGCTGGGAGGTACTGAGGCAGTTTGTGCTTTGTATGAAAGCAATTTTCTCCAGCCATCCAGCTCAGTCTTATAGCGGTAGCTATCCAGCTGGAGAGGGCTGGCAAGAAGACAACGGATCTCAATACAGAGATGTGATTAGATTAACTCAGAGGAAACTGCTTTAGATTTCCCTGCTGTGGCTAAGAATTACCATGCAGCCAAATCCTGTGGATCAGCTGTCAGCTGGTAACATTTTACACTCGCAGAATGCATTTTCTGGAGTGCAAATCAAACTTTGAATACATAGTCCCTAGAGCACAAGGTGAGAGATCATCTCTGGCTCAGATATTTTATTAATATGAAGGACCGTCTGAGACTTCAGACCAATATTTTTCCCTGGCTCTCAGCAGGAATTATACAGCAGTCCTGAGGCTGTTTGCACAAGCAAATGGGTAGCTGTAATCCATCACTGGAATGGCTTTGCCATGGCGTGGGTGGAAGTCGGGAAGTAAATAATATCGATCCCTTTAGATAATTCACACTTGCAGAGGTTCCTAGTGTGCAGATAAGGCTTGTGTGTACCAGGTAAGCTGTTATGTTTTACTGAATTCCTTAGGGTTTGCCCTGATAAAAACATTATTGTTCTGTGGTTTAGCATGGCTTCATTGGTGGCTGCAGCTTATAGTAATTTGATTTCTTTGCCAGAGACCTGTCCATATTGGAAGGATGTTCAGCTGGCTTCTGAAAGTTTAACTGAAACAGTACATTTTCATCACTTTAATGGTTGGACTCGATCGATGATCATAAAGGGCTTTTCTAATCATGATGATTCCATCATTCTATGATTCTAATCCAATTTAGTAACTGAAGAACTTTGAATCACTCATTGCTTCAGAAATCTCCTTGTAAAGAAAAGGAACACATCTGATACATCATTAACAGGTTGTGACTAATCTGAGCCTTAACCAGGCATTTGTCTTTTCTGAGAAACTGCCTCCTTAAGCTTCCTGTTCCCTCTGAGCCACTTTCCTTGAAGATTAACATTCATTAACATATTTTTTTTAAAGTATCAAGAAGACTTTCAGCAAAGTCTGACTTTGATGTGGGCTATGTAAAACAAAACCTTCATATTTTCTAAAGGTTTTGCTCTTCCCACTGTAAGAAGAGTTTTGGTGGTCTAGTAATTACAGTTACAGTGTGTTATAGTGCTCTGCGACTTCTTTTTGCCGTGGAGACAAGTGTTGTATCATGATCTGCCATACATCTGCCTAGAGTAAATTTCTACATATTATATCTCTGTATTTTGTTGTTTCCTTTCTGTTTTAGTCCACGAAGGCAGCCCACTGGGGGAACTTCATCGCTGCGTCCAAGATGGTGTAAAAATCAATGTCCATATCCGCACTTTCAAAGGGCTTCGTGGAGTCTGCACAGGGTTTTTGGTCGCATTTGACAAGTTCTGGAATATGGTAATTGTTGTTCCAGCCCTCGATTTATAACTGCTGTATTGAAAACTTGAAACAGGTTTAAGCAAACTGCATTTTGAAAAGATTGATGTGGTGTTGTGGTTCCTAAGGGGATATACTCTGGCACCGAGCACTGAGTTTCAGATACAAGTGGTGCTTGGTGTTGGATTGGCACATCTGAGAGGTGCCCAGCCATCTTGGAAAAGGTTTAGGTGAGACAGAGCATTGAAGAGTTCCCAACATCTTCAAAGGTTTTATATAAGAATGCAGGAAGTCGGAATTTAAGGAGTATCAAAAGCTTCCAAAGCCTTCTTTGCAGAACTCTGTCTTCTAGTGATAGCCATTTGTCTGTTTTCTTTCACTGACACATACCTGGGATGTTGGTGACAAAAGCTTTTCCCTGTGTTCTGTCTTATAAAGATCTTAAAGACAGGGGATAGAAAAGCAGCTATTAATGTCTGTGAGCCTGGAGCTGTGAAAAGTTTGGAAATGGGGGTGGAGTGGGAAGGATTTTGCAGGCAAGGCTCAGAAAGATTTTGCAAGTAAGACAGAACAGATGCTAGGCTTTTCTGCTGCTTTTATACCTCAGTACAAGTGAGATGATTAAGAAACCAGCTCCACAGCACAGCTTGTTCCTAGGATGGATTTTCTCTCAGAACATAATTTCATAAAGCTATGACACAAAGCTGGTCCAAAGCTTCTTCATGTTTTCTTTTAATTTTGTCCTTTCCATTTCTTTTCTTCTAGGCCCTGACAGACGTGGATGAGACATACAGGAAACCAGTAATGGGCAAAGCTTTCTACACAGAACCTCAGCTCACACTAACACGGGTAGGTGACCATCGCTAGGGTCTATTTTTTTAAGTATCTTCCTGTTCAAAGCAATAAAAGGGGAGCATTGACTGGAAAACTATATTTACATTTGAAGTATTTTACCAACTTTTATTGCAGATGGCTTTAAAATGACTTGAACTGGTAGAGGAGGAAAAAGCAGTTTTCTGACCTTTTTGCAAGTACTTTGGCCAGGGTTCAGTGTTACAGAAATTACACTCTAGAGTTCCTAATATCAGATCACAGTTGCTGCCACTGCTTAGTGCAGTGAGCTGACCTCCAAGCTCATTCTGTGATTTTTGGATTTATTTGTTCTGTTCATTTTTTGCACCCTTGACTGAGCCAGTCCACATTTGTCCCTGCCAGGTGATTTGGCAGTGCATGGCACTGATGTTAATGTTCATGGAGCAATTGTCTTTGTTTGCAGCCAACAGAACAGTTTGCCTGTTTGGTCACTTGAACTTCTAGTCTGGGTACTGTGAAGTCCAAGATTCAGCGTGTTGCACCAAAGCAAGACACTCTAGGATTCAGCTGCAGAAAGACATGTTTACAAAGTTGAGAACTGAGGACATGACAGATGGACTTCTGAACAATGAAGGCAAAAAGATGTGAGAGGGTTGTGCCTGCTGAATGGCATAGCTCTGGGCCTGTTGAACATCAGAGGAGCATCACAAAAACTTTTACACAGTTTCGTTGTGAGGAATTTGCTTTCAAATTCCTGCTATTTAAATCTGGTTTGTGATAGATCCCACCCTTCCTTTTTTAAAGTTTAGTTGAAGATAATGAAGTTATTGTTCCTTTATCCACTCTCACAGGGACTGGCTTTCCATCCTGTTGCTGGGAAGAGATGGGCTAACCAATAATCCTTTTCATTTGTCAGTATTTCATAAATGCAGTTTCTTCTCCATTTTCAGCACCATGTATTCTTAGGTTAATGAGTTCATACAGTGCTCTGGAGCTGCTGCTCTAGCTTTTATTATTTTTTCTATTGTTTGTGGTCTGCTCACCTCCCAGAATACTCACACAGCATATTTTAGTTTGTCTGGGGGAACACAAAAGGTCCATAATTTTTTTAGTATACACTCTTTGGTGATTGAGGCTGATTACTTTAGGGATTCATGTCCTGCCTGAGGACACAAGGATGGAAATCTCCTTAATACCATCTGACAGCATTACAAGAGCACTGGGGAAAGTGAGCTAATGGAGTAACTTGGTAGCTCTCTGTTGTTTCTGACCAAAGTTAAATGCTGCTGCACATGAGTATTGCTCCTCAAACTAAATTCCTTGATGCTCACACAACCCATTCACCTTGTGCCGCTGTTTAGCAAGCAAATGTTATCCTTATTGCTGGTGAAGATTCTTCACTAATTGTGTACTTTAAACTCTGATTTGGGATTGTTTATGCAAACACTGTGTAGAAATGCTGAGCAAGCAGCCTCTCTGCTCTATGAATGTGATCATATACACAAATTTTCCTTTACAGCTGTTTGACAGACTCAAACTGCAGGAGTCCTCAGCAAAGAAGGCATCTGACTCAAAGACTGTCTCAGAGGAGCTAGCCCTGACAAATGACTCTCAGACCCTGGGACTGAAAGGACGAGGGAGAGCAGAAGATGAGTGTGAGAGGCAGAAACGCTTGGGTAGAGCTGGAGAAAAGAAGAGGCCGAGTGACAGAGGTGATGCTGATGTGGGTAGCAGGACTGCCCACACAGAGGGGGC
This sequence comes from Urocolius indicus, assembly GCA_013401255.1. Taxonomy (NCBI): domain Eukaryota; kingdom Metazoa; phylum Chordata; class Aves; order Coliiformes; family Coliidae; genus Urocolius; species Urocolius indicus. Next base: position 667,532 of record WBNH01008724.1, on the reverse strand, counting down.
CAGTGCTACTGGTGGTACCCGGGCAAGAAGCCAGTCGCGGAGAAAAAGGCGGCCCAAAGTGGATTATCAACAGGTGTTCACACGTCACATAAACCAGATTTTCATTCGAGGAGAGAATGTCTTGCTTGTTCATTTAGCACATTGACTTGGCTGAGCCTTCCTCAGTGTATTTATTTGATAGCATGAATTGCTGCTGCAGCCTTCGCTCTTTGGCGTTCTCATTAAGTCTGATGGTACTGTGACTGGTTTCCTACTGCCACAACAAGGTAGGGGAAATAATTCCAACTGGAGCATCCTGAGCCTCATGCCAAAGTGACCTCCTTAGATCTCTGTTGGGAGTTTCAGGACAAGGTCAGCAACATAGTTATTCCTGTGAGATGAGAGAGGCAAGCACAGATCCCTCCGCTCTTTAAAAAGAAGCTAAATGGAGAGGGTTGGAAGAGAATTTTGGTGTACTCTGTTACAGAAGCTAATTGTGGCACACATTAAGGAGCTTAAGATTAGATCTCCACCTGAAATGAATCCCAGATGCTCTTTCCTGTGCTCAGAGTAATCTCAAGAGAAGATTGCTAATGAAACCAACAGTTTATCTTCTGTTGTTACCCGTGTGTCTTCTTTTCCAGACAGATTTCTGACAGTCATTTTGAAATAGCCTGTGAAAAAGTGGAGTGACTTACTACTGATGGCTATTAGCCTCTTCTTCATAGTTAGCTCTATAATTCCCTGTGTGACAGAAAACCTCTTCATTGAAGACTGCTCTTTTTCTGTGAATGATGGCAGGATGTTGTTCTTTCTATCAAAGCTTAGGCTTTTATTTGTAATGCTGTGCTTTAGCTGCTTGCTGGTGACACAAGGCTAATGTAGCTGATCCAGGGACCTCCCTATTTGGAGTTTTTATCTGTGAATGTTGTGGGTGCAGATGGAAAATTGTACTTCTATGTTTAACCCAGTTGCCACTTGGTGTAACAGTGACATTTGCAAAGGTGTAGGGTTTTTTTCTCAGATTTAAAGCGTTTGTGCTGAGCACAGTTGTACTGTATCTAAGAGCCTTTCAAGTTCCCTCTGTTGAAACTAGAGGTGCTGTATCTCCAGCAGTTCTCATGGAGCACAAATCTTTATGGGTCTTTCCTATCCATATGAGTGATGCATCATCTGATTGCAGTTGAACTGAGATTTGGAAGTGTGCCTAAAAATGTTTTGAAGTATAAAAGTAAAACTTGACTCATCAGTGTTTTTATTTTAGCAAGGTGGTTAAGCTGCTGTAGATCAGGCCAGGCTTCTGCAGGTACTACCTGCTTTCCAAGAGAGCTACATGCAGAAGTTTGAGGTAAATGAAGTTGTTATATCATCCTGTCTATTCCCTTAGTTGTTAAAGGCCACTAGATTTCACACTACTATTCTTGTATTCATCTCAGCTACCTTTTTGCTTTGTAGCAGCTCTGTGTGTTAGGATGAAGTTAGGAAATTGCTTTATAGCAGGTCTTGTATTGCATGTAGAGGTCCTAAGTCCTCAAGCTCGGTGACTGTATTCTCAGTGACATATGTTGCTGTTGCTACAAATGCAGCATACTGCTTGCTTGTTGTTAGGAGTATGTCTGTTGTTCAGATGATTTTGCAGGAGTTCCTGGACAAACAAAGCAGCTGTATGCCTCTGGGGGAGCCTGAAACTTTGATGTCAACATTTCAGACGACTTTGGCTTTGGATGGCTGAGCAGCTCAGCCACTGAACTGCAAACTCCAGTTCAGCCTGGGACAGAAGTGCCTCAGAATTCAATGTGTTGAGGCAAAACGGTTTCATCAAGAGTGGGGAAAAAAAAAAAAGGCAAGGAAGAAAAATCTACAGTTTCTTTTACATTGTTTTATTGCTGTAATTCCTTCCTACTATGAACTGAGACTAGGCACTGAAGAGGTTCTTCTCTTTGAGGTTCTTGTTTCCTCTCTTTTTGTGCTGTCCTTGTTTTTGTTCATGTGGTCTGCAGTTCTTCCCTTTTTTTATTTTTTCCCCCTCTTCTCCTGGCAGTACTTTGTCTCCTCAGGACATCCTAAACTATTGTTTAAGGAGAGTTGTTCTCGTATTCGCCCCTACTTGTCCTGGCTTTCTGAACCTTTCCTGGTTGGCTTGCTCTGTGATTGCCAACTAACCATAACACTCACAAATTGTTAGAAATGTGTGAAGCTAGAAGCAAGGGACTTATTTCTGTTCCTGACTTCTCATAAGCTTTTACTGCAAGTGACTACTTTTCTTCATTATGTTTTTGGCTGTGAGTTGTTTTTTCCCCCTCTGCTTTCTGAATGTTCTGGTTTTATTCCAGTTGTTGGGGATGAATTATCTGCCTTTTCCATTCATGCCAAAGGCTACTGGTTTTGACCTCTCCTCTCTCCTTCATACTTGACCAAAGGGTGTCAAATCTCTGCTCAGGCCTGTATACTATGACATCTAATTGGATTCTTGCTTTTCTTTACCTCATACTCTCAATTCTCATTTCTACCTAGTTTATACTGCCTTGTGCAATCAATAAGGTACAACTACCATGAATGTTCTTGGGCTATACTGCCCTCTTTCCTTGTCAGCTGGCACTTCACCAAGTTCTCAGTTGCTACTAGAAGTCTCAGTTTCCTTTCATCAGAAGTTTTTCTCTGAAGCCTTGCAGTTGATTGACATCTACATGTTTCTTTTTTGACGTTTTATGAAAAATGCTGGTGCTTAGACTTGCGTTTGTGCCTTGATTTTTATACCATCACTGACCTGTTCTTCCAAAATCATCACCTCAGTCAACAGACCTGGTTAAGACCTATACAGTTTGTCTACTTTTTTTGCTCTACCTCATTATTAAACTGTTCCTTATCTCCTGTCATTGCCTCATCTGTGGAGCTGGTTAAAATTCTCTCTTCCAATTTAGATTTAATGGCTTATTTGGTGATTCTTCGTTTCCTTCTTCCCTATCCACCTCTCTCTCATTATTTCCAAGCTGCTTCCTAAATACAGCCTCTAATGCTACTTCAGATCTACCAAAATGTCTTCCTTTTCCCTACTTCTGCCATTTTATCTTCCCAAAGCCCATTAACCAAAATGCTGGTTTATGAATTTTGTCTCTTTCAAGCATAGCATTTGTGATTTTTGTCTCCTTCAGGTTTCGTAATTGTGAATAAGCAAGTGATCCTGTATGTGTGTTGTCACTTGCATGTTAAATACTTCAGATAAAGTTGCTCTTTAAATAAAATGGAATGTGATGCTCTGAAATGGAGTCTTCTACCTCACTTAAGTATTCATGTAAATCTGTTTTTCTTAAGAAAAAAACAACCCTTGGAAGCAAATGAGCTTTGTTTTGTCTTACTGTTTCTGATTATTTCTTTCCATGTTTTTCCTTTTCCAAATTCAGCATAAAAGCCAGATTCTTTGTTTCAAAATCTGTTTGCTCTTATCCACTCCTCTATTGCTGCAGTCTCACAAAGATGATGTGAACATGGACACCTGAAGTCATTATGCTAAAGAATGAAGAGCAGGAGGAAGTCTTAAAAAACAGAGAGCTGTGTGAGAGAGATTCTGGAAAAGATCCACATACTGTTTGCAACTTTTCCAGTATTTCTAAGACCTTGTTTGGCCTGGTGCTCAGCAGTGGTTCCTGCAGTGTATCTGTGGGGAGGTACTGAATTACTGCAAGAAGCAGGTTTCTGAACTACCCTTGAAGAAGTGTTGTGATAATTTGAGATTTTTTCGCATCATTTGTGAAAGAGCAGACAAATATGAAACTTGTGCAGTGTTGTGGTGCCAACTGCAGGAATGATGTAATGCTGCAACGGTCTTGGAATGTGATGTGAGTGAGATCTCACGTGTCATCATATATCAATTCATTGCCAACAGAATTCAGTAGGGAGCCAAGTCTCATGATTACATTAAGAGGTGATTTATAATTCTAGGGACCTTTGCAGATATTCTGAATAGGGTTTTCATGGTACCACAGCATAAAAACTTGCTGTTACAGGGATGCAGGGAAACTGGTAGGGAGACTCTGCCTGAGAGCTTCTTAATTGCCTGGAAGGTTTTTTTTTCTGATCTAGTGACAGGTACTTAGCATGTCCTCACCAGGTGATGACTGAAGTAGTCAGCAAGTACTGTTTTCCATCTGCTCCTTGTCCTTCAGTTTCTGGATTAATTGTTTCTGATGCAGCTTTCCCTTCTGTATCATTTGGAAGCAGAGCAAAGTCTCTCAGCAGGGGCAGGTTTGACTGCCCACTGTTTTTTCTCCTCTCCCTAAGGAACATTACCCCATCTAGTTTTGCATCCAGATGGCCCTTGGTTATTCTTGATTTTTAAACTATTCTCTGCAGACTTTTGGAATTCTTTGGTCAGAAGAATTATTTATCATGGATGAGTTGGAGTAAACTGATTCTTAACATTTATCTTTGAACTTTTAAAACAAATTTTAAATTCTTTTCCTTCCCAAAGTTTCTTACTTCGCTCTTGCAGCCACCCACTTGCACCTACGAATCCCCATAGGTGGTGCCCACTAAAAAAAGAAGCAGATAAAAAAAGATGTCTAATTTTTGTTGAATTTGACATTTTGTCCAACATGCTGCCCACACTTATTCTTTCTCTTGTTTACTGGTAGTGACCTATGTGAGACAGGTGGAAACAATGATTTCATCCAGAATCTTGAAAGAAACCTGAAAGGCAGCAGGGACAGCAAACTGGGAAAACATTCTGAGTTTCTGAAGATGTGTAAACTCCAGGTAAACTTCCTGTCTTTGATTAAACAGATCAAAATGACAACTACCATCTTAAACTGTAAGCCCTGAAACTGGAAGGCATGGTACTACACCCTTTCAGCTGCAATGCAGCAGCAGTAGCAGTGTTGTTGTGCTTCCTTCAGCCAAGCAGGCTCTTTTTCTGAGAAGCTGTTGAGTTGTATGTTGGTGTCTGCTCAAAGCACAACTGCAAAAACCTGCATACTAATATGAAGATGTTTTCTCTCCTGCCTGCATTGCAAAGTGTAAAGCACAAATGCTGAAGCATGTGTCATGTGCAGCCCAGAACTATTTCAGTTCATGCTTTTGCTTCTTGACGTGGGCTTAAAAAAACTGAAGTTGATACTATAGCAATCCTAAGACAGTCTTTGCTCTAAGACTGTGAAAGGCTAACACTTAGTAGAAAAGGATACTGAAAAACTGAGGTATTACAGAATTTGTGGAATTCTTTGTGGAATTAAGGTATTGCAAACCAAAACCATCTGCTCCTAAGGATCAAGATGCACCAATGGAAATGAATGGAGCCACAAATAATAAATAATTTCCCTTCTTCTAGTGAAGGAAGATGGTCTTCCTAGAGCAGGACAGTAATTCCAAAGCTAATTCTGACAGTTTGCAGACATGATGGTAGGTAGGCTGAAACTCAAGAGCTGAAAAAGGCACAGCTCTGTTTGCAGGCTTGAATATCAACAGTCTAACTTCACAATGAGAGTTTCTAGGGAAGCAGCTCCAGTTTGCAGTCCTAACAGCTGCAGCGCTGGCTCCCCAAAAAGTTTTCTCAACATTATTATCCTTGCCCACTAGAAGATGACATATGCAGAGGTTGGTGGTGTGCTGTCCTGTATTATGTTTTTCAAAATGCTGCAGTGTATGTAGTGATGAGATCTAAGTGGACAAAGGAAGACTGGGGTGGCCCCTCACTCAAAGGATGAGAGCTAAAGTCTTAGTAATATGCTTCTAGCTAATGAGCTAGAAGTCTAGCAAAGGAGGAGACAGTCCAAGCTGAGCTTCATGTTTTAACTTACCAAAAATATTAATACCCTGGAAGGGTACACTTGGACCAAAAAAAGAAGAATGCACTCAAGTTTTCACTTAGAAACTTTAACTTGGTCAGACCTTTTTCCAGCAGTGCCTATGTCTGTCCTTCAGATAAACATTACTACAACATTTTTTAAAGGTAGTGTGCTGTCCACGTAGCCAGGAATGTTCATTTCAAATCTAAAAAGTGCTTTCAAGAGTCACTGTCATTAGAAGGAAACTCTCATTTTCAGAAGGTTACCTGTTTTTTCTTCTGTTTTGACTTACAACCTAAGATGAAATTGGCAGCAGCTGTATCTAAGTAAGGCAGTTAAAATTTGCTTGGGAACTAAAAACATTTTTTTTTTTTAAATCACAGCTTTTTCTGTCAGGTGTTGCCAATGTCTCAGGAGGAGAGAGCATCAACTTACATGGCAGAAAGGAGAAAAACTTTACTATTTAACAGCACCTTTTGCTGCCAACTTTTTTACCCATTAACAGCCTAGGCAGAAAAAAAAATGAGGCCACTTGGGAAGAGAGAGGCAAGGTAGTTTAATCTGACAGTCCTCCTCTGTGTGGGCACTGCAGGGTCACCACACTTCATGAAGGCTTTTCTTGAGGGAGGGGAAAAAAAGTAGTGTGGAATCTACTTTTAAGCAGAATATGTACCTCTCTCTAAGTTTTCCCAACTTTAAGCTTTCATGGCATGCTGAAAGGGGGAAACCAGGCAAAGAAAAAGGAGTTCCTTTACTTGGTGACAAGTCCTTGAAATGGGAGGTTGCTTTCTTGCCTGTGTGCTTTGGCACAGTGCACAATGTTGTGCTCAGTTGGTGGAGTGCACAGAGCCTGTTCCTCAGTGCAGTCTCTGTTATGTTGTGAGCATCTCCCCGCGCATGCCCCAGGAGCCTCAGGAACCTCTGCCAGACTCTGTCCCTAAAAACTGACACGTTTGATCCTGCCTCTCAAATTTTGCAGAGGAAACCCAGTGGGAAAAAAAATAAGTAAGCAAATTTCTCCTTTTGAGGCAGGGATGGTAAGAAGCCTGGCTAGTTCTTGTTAGCTTCTTGGGGGTGCAGGAGAAAAGACTACTTTAGTGGAGGAAGATGGCTTGTCTCATGATGTTTACAAGTCCTTTAGATGTCACTGTAAGTGCTCTTGCTCTTAGCTGGTGGAAGTGAAGGCCTGTCAGGGAAGGAAAATGCCTTCTGATGTTCCCAGATAACTATTTTATTAGCTGCTAGCTTCATAGTGTACACTTGGATGACTTAGCTGGAGAAAATTAGTACACCTGAGACTTTCAGTCAGTCTTGTATTCGTTTAGAATGAAAAGGAGTTTGAACAGTTTGTGTAAAAACATATCCATCCTTTTTTCCTCTCAAAAGATCAGTGCTCTCCCTCAGGAAAGAAATGAAAGCTGCTCCTGCTCCTATAGCGATTGCTTCTGATTTCCACAGCTTCAGAGCAAAGTGCAGCTGTGTCATTGTATCTTCAGCATGACAGATCATTCCGAGATGAAAATGAGCGAAATGTTGGGCCTCTTTAAAACAGAACTGGGCATTATGAGGGGAGCATTTGCATTCACCTCTTTTCAAATAGTGCATGCATCCACTGTAGTTGCATGGACTGGGTCTTGTTATCTATAAATCTTCCTTAACAAGCCACAGAGGAGCAGAGTTGGGACCCATCAGACTGACATGGGATTGGAAGTCTAGTGCTGGCAAATTCTGATCTCTACTGGCACTTGCTCACTGAATGGCCTTGGCAAGCCACTTCCCTCCCTCTCCTCACGCTCCACAGCTGTGATACCTCTGAGAGCAATCCTTGCCTGGCTTGCAAGGATTTGGGGAAGCAGCAAGTGCTACACAAGTGCTAAGCATTGTTATTACAACTACCATGTGTCAGGTAAGCAGATAAAGTAGATCATCTGCCCTCTTCAGGCACTTGACTGTTAGCCTTATGTCTCAGCACACTGAAGATGTGCAGGGTATCAGGTACAATGATGCACTTCAGTCTTGAAATGACTTATATCTTCAAGGTCAGATTTGGTGACTTCAATATCTGTCTTGCAGCTGCAATACCATGTTTTGGTCAAATGGTGATAAATGAGAGTGTAACTCATTTGTAATTCCTTCTCTGTCTTCCTAAATATTTTGTTTCTTGGGAAGCTGATGCTGCTATGAACATATCAAATAATACTGACTTTGCAATACTCTGCTTTCCAGTTGTAAATGTTTATGTTTAAAATAAACTGCAATGCAATAAATATATCCTTGTAGCAGTTTGCTTCAAAGCATGGGAGTTTTTTTTTGTGCTCTGTCAATACATTGTGTCAGTGGTGACTACTGAAGCGAGGAGGACAGCTGCCTGGATGTGGAGACCACCAGGTTGGAATGCCAGCACTGCCAGCTCAGCACATGATGTGGAGCAAACCTCATGTGTGGGTTCCAAAGTGTATTCGTCTACAAAAGATGACTATCGTTCTACCTATATTTCAGAGGTGCAGAAGGGAAGAAAACTTCATGTTGATGAATGTAAGAACTCTCCCTGGACACTCAAAGGTCTCTTAGCTTAGTGTGTGCTCTTCCACCATGCCATCAGCAGACATGAGTTTTCCAGAAATCAGGGAGGTCCAGAGCCAGCACCCGAGCATCTGCTCCAGCTTGTGCATGACCAGTGGGAATCTGACTTCCAGGAACATCCTTATTCCCGTGGTAAATGATGCTGATTTATTTGGGTCAGAGATGCTAACTGTATAGATGCAGCTTGCTGGAGATGGTAACATAACTGTTCTATGGAAGTAAAGATTGCTTAATGGAGTTATTCCCTTTGCAACCTGAGAACTGTTTAAAGAGAACAAAAATCTGCAGTTTAAAGCCCTGCATGGCAATGTGATGGTGCATGTAATGAGAAGCATCAGCTAGAGAATTCACAGAAGAGGTCTGCAACCCATTGACTTTCATTTGCATTTTAAAGTGGTGTTTTACAGTGAGAGTCTGCCCCTGTCTTCCATGTGTCTGATGTTTCCCTGATGTCTTACAAGGTGATTTACAGTCAGTGGGGCAGGAGACTCTTGCTCTTTTAGATTGGAATTCTCTCCATTTAATTTAGAAGTGCAAAGGGCACTTTTTCTTTGATATTCATGCAGGTGCTTAAGAGTAAACCTATGCTTAAATACCTTCTTATATTGGAGTCAATGCTGTTGATTAAACTGCAATGATTGTACTCCTAAGCTGTTGGGGAAACAAGTCCTGTACTGTCACAAAAGCTACCTCACCCCAGCTTTTCTCATTGTATTTTACTGCTCATAAATATTAGAAGATATAAACTCTCAAACCTTTCTAGTAGGGTAAGGCCCATTACAACCCACTACAACCTGAGTTAGAAACTTCCTGTGTTGACACAGCAGCTGGGAACATTTGTGCCCTCTCAGTGCTGCCGAGGCTGAAGTCGGCTGCCCAGATCTTGACATGGGTTTAAGGAGCTCACCCAATCCTCTCCACCACCAGTTGCAATCATGACTTACAGCTGCTCATAAAGCAAATGCCTCTGCTCTGTCAGTTGGCTTCCTGTGATTTGCAGTGTGGGGCTTTTTTTGCATGCAGGTAACGTACCTCTGAGAGTATTTAAGCAGACATTTTGCTCATATCCAATGACAGTATTGCTCAAATTAAGGAGAAATGATAGCTGGAGTGGTAAGGAAGGCTCAAAAATTCCAGTTGTGATTTTCATCTGCAGTCCTGGAGCTCTATAAAGTTTTCATCTCCTCTTTCTGATGTTGCTTTGTCCCTGGTTTGAGAAGAGTTGAAAATTTTAAATGCATAAGTTAGGGGGAGGAGACATTCCTCCTAACTCTGAGGTTATGCCTTTTCTAGCAAAGCTGAGGCAATTTTTTTTCCCTGATCAAATGCTACCTGAATTCTCTGAACAGTTCTTCTCAACTTCAAGCTGTATCTTCTTGCTGTGAATGATTTATTATTCCAAACAACTACCTTATTCCCCAGTTTTTTACAAGCCTTGGAGATCTCTCTCGGCATTTACAAGCCTGTCCAGTCATCTTTCATAACATGGCCAATTTCTTAGGTTAGATCATTAGTTTTCCACAGCCTTGCATTCCTCAGTTCCTTATTTGACCTGAATGATGAAGGGTATGTGGAAAATGACATTTTAATAATACAGATAAATGTGTTGCCCTATTCACAGGTTCAGTTTATGGGTCAGTCTGAGTGATGCTCACAGCCTCCTTGAAATTTAAGCAAGTATTTTAATATTTAAAATAGGTATCATTAGGTTTCTGAGTTAACAGACAGTGAATACAAACTGAAGAGTACATACCAGCACCAGACAGGGTGGATATTCTGAGAATGACCATCTGCCTTGACTCTGCTGAATGTAGGGGTAGTAAGTCAGTAAGTAGTAAGTAAGTAGTATCTCTAGTAAGATAATTGCATCTCACAAGATTCGTTTCCTTCTCAACCCTGGGCTATGGGTGCAGCTTTCAACAGGAGAAGGTAATTGTTTGGATCCTGATGGCTGCTTTGAGGATCTTGCTCCACATGTCCCTGTCAGCATTTCAGCACTTCTCCCTTCCTTGCCTCTCCTTTTACATTTTGCTGTATTTGACAAATTTTGAAACAGGTGTTTTTATTATAGCCACTTAACATGGCTCTCAAATCTCCTTTGTGTTCTGCTCATCTATACTGGTCTCTGACCAGCTGAAGTGTTGATACTGCATTTCACTTGCTTGTCTTGGTTTTGCTGTTGCTCAGCTCTGTCATTTCTTCCCCTCCAGTTGCTGGTTGTGTCATTACAAACTGCAGCCACTGCAGGGGTGATTTTGCTGGTGAGGCTGTCCACTCTGTGCAGCTCCGCAGCATGGCTGCCTTGTACTTAGGGAAGGTGAGTACAGAGGTCAGGCTGTGCCTAGACGTGTCTCCTGTATAAGAATTAGTACACAGAAAAAGCACATGAGTCAAGCTGTAAAGAATCACACTGGGATAGTGCTGTTTATGCAGTGTCTTTTGAAAGTTAGTTAGGAGGATGAAGAGTTAGATCCTGTATATGTAACAAACAATCTGTGCCAATTGCCTAGAAGCTTTTACGACTTAATGCTGGTGGTCTGAATTTTTCTGGGCCAGAGCTCCAGAGCCCCACAGACCTTGTTCCTGCAACCACCAGTCTGAATGGGTCAAAACAGAGAGAGAGAGGACCCAGCCTCGGTGCTCCCTTGGGAAACCCATCCCCGGCAGGAGAGGGATGGGCACAGCCAGGGTTGAGGTGCCTGTCCTGGGCAAGGACCCTGTTCTCTGGAAAAAGACGAGACGTTTTCAGGGGCTCTGGATTTCTCTCACCTATGAGCACTAAATGCTTCAAAAAGATCGTTTGAAGAATCTCCTACCTGTTACAGCCCTTCGTGTTGCTCTTTCATCACCTGTGCGTCGTGGCCAGATCCTCCCCTGAGGGTCAGGTGTCGCGGTGACGGTAACGCCAGGTGGACTTTGACGAGCCCTGCGACAACTCTAACGAGCAGAAAATCCGCCGAGGTTCCCTCTACCATAAAGGTGTGTTTAGCGGGGCGCGCTGGAGGCCGTGGGGCCGGGGCCGGTTGCCCTTCCCAGGCACCCAGGTCCGAAGAACTCGAACCGCCGCTGCGGCGCTGGCCCGCTGCCCCCGCCGCCCGCCAGGTGGCAGCGAAACCCCGCGGCGGGAACGGCGGGACGGGCCCCCCGAGGGCGGCGGGACGGGACCCCCCGAGGGCGGCGGGACGGGACCCCCCGAGGGCGGCGGCAGTGCAGCGCCCCGAGAGCGGCGGGACGGGCTCCCCGAGGGCGGCGGGACGGACCCCCCGAGGGCGGCGGCAGTGCAGCGCCCCGAGAGCGGCGGGACGGGCTCCCCGAGGGCGGCGGGACGGACCCCCCGAGGGCGGCGGCAGTGCAGCGCCCCGAGAGCGGCGGGACGGGCTCCCCGAGGGCGGCGGGACGGACCCCCCGAGGGCGGCGGCAGTGCAGCGCCCCGAGAGCGGCGGGACGGGCTCCCCGAGGGCGGCGGGACGGACCCCCCGAGGGCGGCGGCAGTGCAGCGCCCCGAGAGCGGCGGGACGGGCTCCCCGAGGGCGGCGGGACGGACCCCCCGAGGGCGGCGGCAGTGCAGCGCCCCGAGGGCGGCGGGACGGGACCCCCGAGGGCGGCGGCAGTGCAGCGCCCTGAGGGCGGCGGCAGTGAATCGCTCCCGCCTCAGAGGGCAGCGGGGAGGGGGCGGGCAGAGGGACGAGCAGTCCTCCAGCAGCAGTGGGTTTGCCTCCGCTGTGTTTTCCCTGAGACACGCAGGCTGCCTGCCTCGCTGTGTGTCCTCCAGGTCACACTCGTGTCTCTAGGAACGGGTGGAGGTGAGAGCGGGGCAGCCACAGACGCCAAGAGGAACTGTGGGGTGTGTGTGAGATGTTACCTAGCACAAGCACCAGAGTTTGGATTGTTCATCAGATAGCATCCACTGCTCGGCTGTCAGGCCCCGAATGCTGCAACCCTCATGTGAACACGTTGGAATCACTTCCTACCTCAACAGGCTAAACCAAGTTCTCCTGTAAAAGTAGTTGTCCTGGAGTGGTTGCATGGCTGAAGTTGCTGAGAAAGAGATCTCGCCTCCAGGCCAGGGGCTGACAACAGGAAGCCACGGCAGGAACTGGCCCCAAAATTGTCAATGTGTTGGCTTAGGGGCATTCTCTGCTGAATAATTCCCATGTCTTGCACCAGAGTGTGCAAAGGGAATGCCAGGGTAGGCACATCAATGGTTTTACTCATAGGGAATAGGTGAGCACGAATTTGAAGACTTTGCTAGAAGCCCTTGTCAGAGAAGACTGACTGGGCCAAGCTTCAGGAGCAGCAGCATGGATCTCACAGGAAGCAGTTATGTGTTGCTTTGGGTACAAGAGCAGCAGGAGTCCTGTAGCTGTCCGACGTGGATGATGACTCTGCCTAGAGGAAATATGACTGGAAACAGTGACCGCTAGCAGATGCTGCCCAAGCTGTTAAAACAGTGCTCCTTCAGTATTCATATCTTGTATGTTTACAGACAGAAACAACCGATCATTTATGCACAATGATGCAGTGGACTAAATCCCACTATGCTTTGAAAATAGAGATGCTGTGATAGAACTTTCTAAATGCACCAGGCACATCCTTAAAGAAGGAAACCAGCCCCTTTCTGTCCTGCCCTTTGAGGGGATGAGGCTCAAGTCCATTACGTTTTTCCCATCAGGAAAAGGATGTGGGAATTTGAGTTTAAAAGCTGGTACTTATGTGCTCATGGCATAGAGCAGCAGGAAGGATGGCAAACAGGATACTCGGCAGAAAGAGCATGAAACGGTGCTGTGGCTGCAGAGGCTGGAGTCAGCATGGTCTGTACTGAGAGCATGGGCAAAGCTGCAAGTTAGAAAGGAAAAAGTTACTGAGCTCACACTTCCCTGCTGCAAAGAAGGGCTTTTTGCTGATTGGTTTTGGGAAAAGCAAGCAAATGTTAGGCAACATCCCAAAGCTGTCAAAATGATGAGTGGAAGAACTAACTGGAGGAAAACTGATTTTTTAGTTTCTTGAAGGTTTTGAAATTAGAGCTATGAGAAGCTGAAAAGAAGGGAGGGGACTCAGCAGGACCTCCTCGCACCCAGGGCTTTGTTGGGAGGCAGTTTCAGACACAGAGATGAACAGGTTCATAACAAAGCTCAAGGGAATACATTTAACCCTCTCCTGCTGCCTGCTCTAACGCCTTGTGAACGTGGCTAGGATTGGGAACATGCCTGGCTGTGGGTTAGGAGAGGCTTATCTGGTGAGAGCAGCGGTGATGTTTGCTTCTCAAATTGCCTGTGTTTGCATTGTTTTGTAAACCAGATGTTGGAGTATCTGTAATTGTGCAGAATAGGCAGGTCCAAATGTCCACCTGCAGGCACCTCCGAGCAGATGTCACCCAGTGTGGGCTGCCTTTCTCACGTTAGTGTTGTGTGTGCTGTGGGTGTCAAGGGGCACTGACACTGTAACTTGCCCTAAAATCAGCCCAATGGTGTGAATTGGTATCAACTCCAGTCTCTTCCAGCTCACCTTTGGCTCTCGGTGTGTTACTTGTATTGCGGTAACTTTTGCACAACTTTCACACCTGCTTTGCATCTGCACCCTCCTCGTGTGCTGACAGTTTTATCCCCGTAAGATAGCTGGTATTAATGAATGTATTTTAAAAGCAGCCATGTGCTTGTCATTCCTTGTTGGGTCAAAATGCTCTGAAGTCACCCATTCCTCAGCTGGCAGTTTTAATTAAAAATATAGACTCTTTTAAAAGAGGATTGTACCGTTTCCAACTATTCAAGATGAGGCAAATGTTAGTGCAGTGTGTGAATCGCTTGCAGAGAGCCATCCTCTACCCTGGCCTTACATCTATTACCAAGTGTAAACTAATGAACAAAGAGCTGGCATTTTTCACAATATCCAGTGTAAGGGCTTTCAAGAAGTGCTGCAGGCTGACAAGGAAAGATTGCAAGAGGTTGTGGCCCCTGACCTCAATAAAGGCTTCAAAGGAAGCTCCTGAAAAGTTTTTTTTTTCAGCACAAAAAAGAAATTCTCCTGGTAATGTAGTAGCTAGCACACTTTAGTAGTTAAAACTACTTCAAGGCTTCTGCTGACCAGATGGAAACATCTTTGTTTTGCATATAAATGCTGTTCTGTGCTGTCTTGTTTGTGTTTTTTTTTTTAGCTCCAAACAGTTGAGACTGACAAGATACACATCTGCAGCGACCCATCCAAGCATTGGGTGAGAGAAGGAGGAGCTGGAGAGCCAGAGCCACACAGGTGCCAGTCCCTGCACTGGGATGCTGAAGTCCTAGCTCCCAAAGAAAGGGAAGACCCTGCCTCTCCCAAAGAAAAAAGTGAGGAACTCAGCAACTGCTGAGGCCTCCTTCTTTGCTGTGAGTCTGTCCCTGGAGTGGGAGCCAACAACCAAGTCTCGGGGTGGCGGAGGGAGCCCAGGGACTGTGCAGTACAGGAGGCAGCAATGCAACATGCAGTGCAGCTCTGGGGGGGCAGAATCTGCTGAGCTTACACAAACTGCTGCTCACACAGCAGCTGAGCAGGTTGCTTGGCCATAGCTTCAGCTCTGTGCCCTCTCACCACGTTGGATGGCCCAGCTGTTTCGCTGCTCAGGGTCAGGGCTGCGCTCCTTCGCACACACCAGCTCATTCCCTCTTCCTGCAGCCCTGTTGCTCATGTCAGGCTGCACGTCCTACAGCTAGAGACTGACCCGTGCTCTGCCTGTGCACTGGACCATACCTGCTGGACGGCGCTCCCGAGCCCTGGAACCATCACCCCATCACCGGAGGCCTGGCTGCTGCCCACAGGGGAGACTGGAGCAGCTCACCTGCCCAAAGCAGTTTGTCTCTAATTAAGTTGAAAACTGTCATCCTGTCTTGCCTCCCGCCTGCAGCCAGCCCAAGGCCACGAACACAGGCTGAGGGCCACTGACCCTTAATGCCACAGCCATGCCGGCCAACAGGCTGTGCCCACTGGTGCAGGCAGAGCACAGAGCTCCCCTCAGGCTCACCTTTCCAACCCTGTTTTGTCTGCAGATACTTAGAGGTTTCCTGTAAGATGCAAGCCCCAAGCACAAGAGTGAAAGCACCTGGTTTTGCCCTTTCCCACTGCCCAAAGACCAATGTCCCTGGGACAAAGATCAAATATAAGTTCCAACAACCAGCAGCTTGTGCCCTGCTCAGTGCCCCCAGCGCTGTTACAGACCTGGAGCCCTGGGAAGGTGACACTGTGACAGCTGTATGGATGAGACAAAAATGGAGACTGTCCCAGCACTAGACAGGGAGATACACACATCAAACTGGGCTGGAAAAGCAGCTGGAGGCCAGTTTAGGAAGCTGAAAGTGGAGGTAAACGCAGATGATTCCTCCTCTCCTTTCGACACCTTGGTGGGACTTGGGAGGATGTTGGTCCCTGGCTGGAAGGATGAGGGTCAAGGGGCAAACAGGGGTGAGAGTAGGTAGTGAAAGAGCTGAATTTCCTGACTTTTAGGAATTTAACCCTTAGCGTTCTCTCATCTTGGATTTTGTTTGCAAACCAAAAATGGTGAAAGATTTTGGTAACCTTACAGTATCACCAACAGTTTGTTAAAAGACTAATTGCCAAGTAGCTTATGCATGTGGGACCATTAGTAATTCTGTAGCTATGCAAATTAAAACAGTGATGTATGATTTATAGCTTTAATAATGTTCTGAAGGCTCTTAAATTTTAATCACTTGCAACATCCTTTTTAATATTCAATTACTTTATTAACTAATTAGGTCACTTGCTGAAAAAGCACATAAGGCTGGTGCTATTTTAATATCAGCTGAACATCACAAAATACCTTTGAAATGGTGTAAATGGTTTATTTATTTTAAATAGATCATTAAGATGCTATAATTAATAAATCAATTACAGCAAAAAGACAAGGAATTGCTAGGTGCCAAACCACAACAGCAGTGGCTCCTCCACTTGCTTTAGAAGTGGTCCCAGGGATGCTGAAGGGTGACCGTGGTCACTGAAGCACCTTCCTAGGTAATTCGTATTCAGCTGAAAGGATAAGGTTTCAAGATAGGCTCAGTTCATTATAGATGCTTTTTTTTGTATGAATTTAGCTTTCTGATTGATAAAAGCTCCACAAATGACCTTGAAAAGTTAAAGCATTTAAAAAGACAGCCCTCCTTTACAGCTTGCTCTTTTGTCTATCTCCAAGTGAAGATAAAACCCTATAACATCTTGGTCCTGCTAATGCAGGAATGAAAGGCAGAGCTGGAGGGGGGAAGGTGGGCTGCTCCTACCCTCACCTACCGGCTCTGCTAAGAAAGGATGAGTGCTCACTCCTGCCCAGCACTGCCAGCACTCACCTCCCAGGCACGGACAGGACACTGTACCCCTCTGAGCCCACACAGATGCTGCTCTGTAGTGCAGAGCTTTGCATCTCCCAAGTTCACACCTTTGTGTGAAACCTGAAGCCTGAGAAGTTAAATTTGTCGTTGGTGTGGCTGCCAACTCTGAAATGGACTTTGAATAATCTATTTTAAGACTTAGTAATTAAAGGCAAGGTAAATACTATTCTAGGAACTAAGTCAATCTTTTTTAACAGATTTTAGCTTAAATGATGTGATGACACAAAGTGCAATAGTTTTCTCTCTCCAGTTGCTTGAAAAGATCTGCAGTTAAGTCAGATCCCATTTCAACTGTTCTTGCTTCCATTTGCTTGTAACTAGACATCTGTAAATCAGGCAAAAAGCTTAATGACTGCCCTTTACCACTGAGTTGCAAAGAAAACAATTCCAACTTTCAATTTACAGAGAGCTTCCTGAGGACTAAAATACATCTGGTCTCATTCTGGCTCTAAAGCAGAGTCTAGGTGAGGTACAGGACTGCTGCTCCAGTGCCCAGAACCAGAGAGAAAAGCCACCCCTACCTCTGTCCCAGGGCAGCTTGCAGACCTGGGAGTCACCACTTGCCAGTAGCTTGTACCATAACTGAGGCTTCAGGTGAAATAATTAATTTTCTTAACAAAATTCTACTTCATTAACTTTTCTCATCAAAATGGCTATCATTGCTTCCAGAGGCTGCTGTTCAGCGTGACTCTCCATGGAAGGGCAGAATGTGCTGGACTGACCTGAGCTGGACGAGACAGCCATGGAGAAGGGACAAGGATGCCTAAAATGATGCTGCATCCCCTTCTCATTTTATGGGAGCTGCCACAGGAACTAACAGTGCAGAACGATACAAATATGAGATACCAAACGTTGCTACAGGCTGGGACAAGAGATGCTTCTACACACCTCGGAACAAGTCAGATACAACTCTTTGGGGGTCAGAGATATTTATACAGTCAAGTGAGGTCATTGTCACAGTTTTTAGGAGTGTTTATTTCACCCTACAACAATCCTGTTGTATGATGCAGCTCAGGGGCTGTTCTTGGCCTCTTTACAAAGCCCCAGGTCTCAGTCAAATCACAGTCATGTACCTTTCTCCCCAGTCTTTTATGCACATGATCGCTTCCCGCGTCCCTCAAATCACTTTGGTAAGAAACCCTCATGTCCTCCTCTGTCAAACCAAAAAAAAGACAGATTAACTGGACCTACGAACAAAAGGGCACCAGTGCCTCAAACACAACTGGTTCCAGGAGAAATACAGAGGGAAAGTGGAGCAGCAAAGCGGGGAGAGCCCGTCCCTCTGCCTGCACCCTGCAGCCGCCACAGAGCCGCCGGTACCCAGGAGCGGCCGTTAACCTCCGCAGCGCGATTCAATGTGACAGTGACACTTCACAGCACATTGCACCCAATCTCATTTGAAGCTGACAAAGATTGTTTCTGTTTTATATCTATTGGTTTATTAATGGGCTACAGCCTCTTAAGCAGATGCATGTTCATTAGATAGCCAGCTGTTAGGAGGTTCCCAGATGTCGAAAGAAGCTCTGTCTTGGAATGCGTTCTTTCCCCCACCCCACCCCCCGTCCCCGCCTTATCATGAAACAAAGTAATTGTAGCTCTATTAAAGAACCAGTTAATTACTGAACCAGTACCTTCTGGCATGATTAAAAAATAAAGAAACCCTGCAAGTTTGTGAGGAGTAAAGACATTTTTGAATGTGGGAGATGAGCTGGCAGGCACAGAGCTTACATAGCTGTACAGACCTGGATTACTCCATGTGAAGAACCCCCAGCTGCAGCCAGCCAGGGCTACACAAAGTTCTGCAAAGGCACTTTTCTTAATTTTCTGCATCCTGCAGCATTTCCCCCTTGTCTCTTATCCTGCCTTAGGTGAATAGTGGACACAGAAGCACATAAAAATCAAAATGAGACACATCTAAATTTTTAAAGGTCATTGTTACGCAGAGAAGCAAACTAGCACAGCATCCCAGATAGATAAAATTGTAGCCAGCTCATTGAACAAGCTGCACAGATTGACTTACAAATTCCACAGGCTGTCCTTTTCAGTCTCGCCACATTAACCAGGCTCACCTGCTTGTCTTTGCAACTATTTTTTCCTTTATTTCTTTCCTTCAACTTTCTAAAAGCAGCCCTTTGCAGCACAGGTAGAACAACCACCATCCTCCTGCCACCACCCCCACAAAGCCCTTCTCCCACGGAAGGGTTTAAAACATTAAAGTTAGCTTCAAATCCAAGTGATTTGGGCAAAAAGGCTGACTCTGATGCTGTGGGAGCTGCTCTGTCCTCAAGGAGCTGTGCTGTCCCTACCAGTATGGGAAGAAGGAGGCAATTCCTGTTCCCTTGCTGTAGGCAGAGCTCCTATGGGCAATACTTGGAAGCACATAGTTATTAAGGATTTAGTTTCCAATTCTCTCATTCACACTTCTGGTTTTTGCCAGCCAAGTCTGTCACTGAGCACCTGGGGCTGTGCAGGAAGCAATTTTTCACTGGGCTGACAGTTCTGAGTACTAACCAAAAAGTTTTCTTTGCAGTCAAAATATTTCACTTAAAGAGTTTCAATGTGTGTACAAGTCCCTGGGTTTGCCTGAAACAACTCTGAATTTCAGTCAGTGATGGACTGACTGTGCCACCTGATCTAGGTGGACCTGCTTTGGCAGGGGCATTGGACTCTAAAGGTTCCTTCCAACCCTTACCATTCTATGGCTTGGAATAAAACTTGGAGGGAAGGAAAAAAAATCATACCTCCATGAAAAGCTTTAATCAAGAAGCAAGTGATGATATTATAAAGTGTCATGTGCTATACAAGTGTTTACAGTCATGCACAGAGGAACGTGGAAGCAGTTTTGTAGAGTGACTCCTGGAGCAAAGGCCTCTGAGAATAAAAAGTGTCTTTAGATATTTGTTACCCTGTTACAGCTGGTATCACCTTGAGTACACCATGCCTGCCTGCATTATGTAAACACGTCACTGATAAATCCCTCCCCCACCTCCCCTAAGCTGTGGCAGACAGTTCTGAGCTGACAGATAGAGCTGGAACAGATGCTGCTATAAATACCCTTGTTTAGCTGTTTTGAATAGAATTTCTTTTGTAAAACACGCTGGATACTCTAGTTATCAATGAACTTGCACCTGTGCTGGAGTGGACACAGTGAGATGCATTTTTTGAATGATTCCATTAAAAAACCACACACAAGGTTGGATTCTGGTGCCACTTTCTGCTTCCCTTAAGGACAGACATCCTTTACAAAGCATCTTACCGATTTTAACCGAACTCTTACTACATTTAGAAGCTACAGAGTCTGGAGGTAGTTAAAGTTTACCTCCTGCAACAGCGAATTCCTCCTTTTTACTCTCTGTAGGCTTCAAGCTACTGTGACAGTTGCTTTGTTTCAGCCTGCAGTGAAAAGATCTTGCAGCTACACTGGCAGAGGTCACAAGGCTGACAGTCTGGATTTTCAAACCTGCTGCCCTTTGGACCCCACTATGATAATAGGAGCGCAATTTTTATCTTCTAAGATGTACAGTTCAGCTTAGTCTGGGGAAAGAGCAAGGAAGTCAGAGTGCTGCCAAGGGGCAGTGGAGGAAAGCCAGATCTGTGCCAGGAGGAAGGCAGGCCGTGCTGTCCCATGCCCACGCCACACTGCCAGCCCAACCCAGGCCTATGGGCAGCTCACAGTTACAGTTGGCAGGGGCTTTGCCAAGGAGGCAGGAGTTGTACTTACTTAGCAGCATGATGGAGGTTACCTTCAAGTCACAGGAGGCAGCAGCTGATACAACACAACAGCTCATTTATATTTCCAGAGAATCACAGAATGGAATTTTCACCTGGAAAGATAACAGATTTTTAATATATTCTTTTGCTTGTACCTAGAACTCCAGAGGTAGAAGCATTTTCAGATATCCATCTTAAGTTCAATATTATTTTAAGCAAACACCACCCATGTTGTATTCAGTCTTACTGACGGATGGAAACTGTGTTCTGGTACATGCCCCTACCAATGATCCTTGTCCTGGGACAGTACTTCCACACCAGTAGTTCTCCTCACCACAGACTATGGCTGCATTGGAGCCACCCTGCCCACCTGCTGAAGGAATCATTCTGGTTCAAAGGGCTTTGTTCTCATCCACCTGCAGATGCCCTGGCTGGCTGAAAAATGCTTCTTTTCACGCTCCATACAACCTTCTTCATAATTAGGATATTGATCTGTAAGATGAACACACAGCAGGGGCAGGTGCATCAGTTCAGTACTATTGACTACCCCATAAGCCTACACACCCTTTAGTTCTCCAGACACAGCCACAAAGATCCACTCTAAACTGACCAACTTTATTCTAAGCCCTGACAAATATGCTTTGCTGCGTTTCATTTCTTTGTTAAGAGGCCAAATCACTGGTTCATAGAATCACAGAATGGTAGGAGTTGGAAGGGACCTTTAGAGATCCTCTATTCCAACCCCCCTGCAGAAGCAGGTCCACCTAGATCAGGTCGCACAGGAACGTGTCCAGGCAGGTCTTGAAGACTTTCAAGGAGGGAGACTCCACAACCTCTCTGGGCAGCCTGTGCCAGGGCTCCCTCACCTGAACAGTGAAACAGGTTTTTCTTATATTTAAATTGAACTTTTTGTGTTCCAGCTTCATCCCATTACCCCTTGTCCTGTTGCTAGCTACAGAGAAAAAAGGGATGCCCCAACCTCCTCTGAAGAGATGAGCACAACTGAAACAAGGACACAATCTTTCCACTCAAAGCCAACTATTTAACCAGCTAAGGAGGGACAGTATCACCAACAGACTCATCAGAAGCCCTTCTGAAGCACAAGTGGCTCAGCATGGTTGAGCGAGCGACACCGATGCCATCTTTGCTTTTCCTCACCACCCATCCACTGCCCCAGGAACTCGTTTTCTCCCCACCACAACTGTGCACATCTCCAACCCGTCTGAGCCGTCCTCTCTGTTAGAACGAGCGGGTTTGAAGATGATTATTCCCAATAAGTTTAAAGGTTTCAGCACAGGAAGCGGAGCACTCTCTCCTACTCAGCCGTTAAAGCCTGCCTTGATTACTTTGATGTAACAACACTTGAAAGCTCCTATTCTTTGAAACTAATTTAAACACATTGAATTGTTGAAAGATTAAAAACCGCAGTCAGCTAATTACACTCACTCTCATCTCTTATTCAGCAAATGAATCACTTTTCATTACCACTTAGCTGAAGTACATGAATTTCTGCCTAATTAGAAATGTTGTAGATGGAGCATTAGCAAGGCTGGAGCGGGTCAGGATATCTTGCCTGCTTCATTTTTAATTCCTAACAGTAGAGCCAGATAGGAAAGGCTTCAGATAAGAAGTCATTAAACAATTTTAAATTATTTATAAAAATTACTTTGCCCAAATTATAATTATTTTTTTCCCCAAATGCTCTCATAAATGTCAAATGGAATGAAAGGAAAAGCAGCCCAACATTGATTTTAATGAACATTTTAATGTTATGTATAACAGAACATTATGAATACAATGGAAACAAAGTTTTATCAATTTAATAATAAAAAAAAAAGAAATCCAACATAAGAAAAGGGAGGCAATAAATTTCATACCTATAGTATAGTGCTTATTCTTAATAATATTCCCAGCTTGTGAATATAACAATGTCTTTGTATTCCAGGTTCTAGAACCACGATTCGTGTGAACTTAAATGCAGAATTACAAGAAAAAGGAAAAACAAAAACCCCCAAAAACCTTAATTCATTCGTTTGTTTTCAGTAAATCATTAAAATCTTTTGACTGCTACAGGTTTCCTTTATTAATATATATATATATTTGACTCCTCTATTGGATTCCACAGCTGCTACTGCCATATTTACACACAAGAATCACCGAATGTTGTATAAAAGCTGAGATCCAATGCTGCTGCGTGAGGCAGGGTTATAGATTTACATAACTTCAGTGTAATTCACCTTGTTAAGACTCGTTTTGCCTTTTGACTGCTGCTGATGCCCCAAATCAGTGGCTCCCTCGGGATCCTGATGGTACAAAGGCCACCAAGTGCCACTGTAAGGGAACTGCAAGAAAGTGCATTTTCACTGGAGTTTAGTTTTTTGAAAGGAAACCTTCCAGCAGTCATGGATAAAGCTTCTCCCAGGCTTGCATTGGATAGCAGTTAGAACAACAGAAGCATGTTAAGACCCCAAAAATCTGTTGATCACCAAATTGCTGAGAGAGGATTTTTTTTATAATAAAAATTTGGGTAATACAGCAGTGTGGCTGGAACATTAGCAAAAGTATATATACATTCCAGGTCCCTTTGAATTAGCCATAATCACATATGTAAGCCATTTTTGGACAAAAATATATATTCTTATAAAAAACTGATCATAGTACTCGAGTGACTTCAACTGTGGACTCGGTGGTAGTAAAAGGAATGATCTGATTATTAATTAGTGATTGGGGAGAGGGGCGGGGGGAAAGAAAGTCAAGCTCCTGAAGAAAAAAAGAAAAGTATAAAATTAGATTCAAACATTTTTACCCAACCCCCAATCCAGACTTCCATCAAGTCTCAAAGATAAAACTGGTTCTTCTACGTAGGAAAGGTGTTTTTTTGATGGTCTCGATACAAATTATTCTGCAAAATCATCTAACATATTCCTTAGAAGAACCTTTCACCTCTCCAGAATTTGACTACTACTTGTTTCATCACTTAGAAAATAGCTTTTGGTTCTTTATGTAGACACTTCAACTGATAAAGAGGAAAAAAAAAGTATTGATCAGGTTTTCCATCCCTTCCCCAGCTCTATTTGTGCAGCTAAAAATCCTTCATTCAGTCTGCTCATTTATTTCATTTTTTATTTTCATTTTCTTTATTATTTTACAATCTTTATTTGCTAAAATTGGCAAAATTTGCAAAGGCATCTTGCTTGGGTTGTACAGTCCCAGGAGTCAGAGAGGTCATCGCGATGTTGGGTATCCCCATTCCTATTGAGCCCGTCAGCCCCATTCCTGTGGCCGGCACTCCCATGTTCATGTTCATTCCCATCATTCCCTGGTTCATCATCGGAGTGGGCCCCAGGGAGGTCATTCCCATCATCCCAGACATGACGTTGGGCATTCCCATCCCCACGGGAATGGGCCCTCCCATCAACGGGCTCGTCTGGGCTCTAACGGGCATCATGTTGGGCTGAGAACTGATGGTCACGGCTGCAAAGTTTTGAGTCATGACATTCATGGGTTGTTGCATATCTGCAGAAAAGAGAGCAGGAGGCAAACAAACAAAAAAATCACTCCTGAGAACCTGCTGCTGAAGGTGCTCACGTGTTTTAAGCAACTTATGTGGTAACAGCTGCGAACAAAGACATAATGGCCAAACCTGTAGCTATTTCACTCCTTTTCCTGCTGTCTGTGTGAAGGCTCAGGAAACTTAAAGAGCATTTTATTTTATGCCACTATGCATATTCTACAGAAGTTCCAGAGATGAGAGAGCCCAAAATCAAGATATGGCAATGGTGCAAAACCTACAGTCAAAACTTGCACCCACACAGCAGCCTCCTTGCATCTCCATGTAGCAAACAACACCTGCCCCGGCTCCCTTGCACGAGTTTAGGAAACAATTGGGACTAAATGTAGTAAAATAGTAACTGACAGAACTCTCCACCTCAAAAGACAACTTCCTGAAGACATGCAGGGCTCAGCCTGCGTGCAAAGCAGTGCAATAACCACTCACTTTGTTGCTGCATCATGTTCAGCGATGGCTGCTGGGGTTTGGAAGGCTGCATCCCAGGTACTAAATTGTCCAAACTGATATTTACACTGGGATCTGACCAGGTTGAAGGTAGAGTTTTGCTTGCATTCTTCTGGACCATCTCTGTGCTTGCATTATAAAGAGGGTTAGGCTTCGGTATCATAGTGTTCACGTTTTGCAGAGGCTACAAAAAGAGAAAAGTTTGTTGGGAAACCATTTACCAATAGGAATCAGGACTAAACAAGTGGTAACTTTTCTACAGAAGACAATAAAAAGCCAATGAGCTTTTTAGCCATGAACTTCAGCTCATCCAAGGTAGTGTCACCAGGTGCCATGACACCATCAGAATGGGCAAGAAGAGTGTTTTGTAAGCTCCCATCAAGCTCCCAGATCACTATGTGGAACAACAGTGATCATCTGCAGTCCAGTTTTGAACTCAACATGCTAATTTTTTAACTCCTAACACCAAGATGACTTGTTACAGTTCTAAAAACACTCTCCACTGAAGGAGGCACCTCTGTGCTCTGAAGAACAGACCAGTCCTCATCTCCATCTACTTGAGGCTGGAAATCTGTAATATTCTGCCGAGAATGGCTTTAAAACAACTTCAACTTCCCAAGAAAGCAGCAACACTTTATGGAACAATGAGGACCAGCTGAGAGAGGACTGGCTTATAAAAAAAAGACTTTTCAAGAACATTCAGTACCTTTTCTTTTTAGAAGGCCATTCAGACATCTTTGGACTAAAACTTTCTTAAAAAATGCTGACCACAGCACCTGAGCGTGGATTCCAGGAGTGGGCTGGATTAACTTCCAGTGTTGTGGTTAATGAGAAGGCAGAAGATTGAGGACAGCCATTAGCAATCTGTAGAGACAGCAGCCTACCTGTGACCTCGACATGGGTAAACTGACACCCACAGCATTGGTGCTCATCATACAGAAATCCATACTTTGGGAGTTGGTCATGGTTGTCTGGGAGGGGCCCATCAAATCAAAAAGATCAGTGGAATTTGTAGCAGCTGGAGGCTGGCCAGAAGATGGCTGTGGGCTACTGAAGAGCTCTCCAGCTGGCTGCTGTGTCGTGCTGCTGAAGAGCTCTCCAGATGAAGCACTGGGACAAGGAGAAGCTTGGTTGAAGGCACTCCAGTCACCAAAGTCTCCACTCCCACTTGTTGCTGTACCTGAAAGAAAGACAACGGTGTGGGAGGAAGGAAGAGGGAGAGAAGAGGGGCAGGAGACTTAGAGAGAGGCACTGAACAAATGCCATATTCTGTGAACTGAAACAAATGAGAGCTGATCTGTGTCCGTCCAGATTAACATCTGCAGGTAGAACCTCCATCTGGACATCACTCCCTCTCATGAATATTCCAACAATTTTAACAAGGTAGCAAAGGAAACACGAAACACCCACCCTTAGAAAGGAGAAGGAGGTTTCATAATGCATCACCTGTGGGTACAAGACAAGTAGGGATGGGTTCTCTTAAGCTGCAATATGACTGAAAGATAACTTAGGGAAAGTCTGCAGGCTCTAGTCAAAACAACAGCTAGAACTTTGATAATATTTATCAACTTTTTATGTCAATGCTGTAGTATTTGCCCAGAGAGCAGCTGTGAGGAACGAGCCACTTGATAAAGCAAATTCCACCATGACAAAACAAAACTACTTCAAAACTTGATTATATACAATTAGCAGTTCTTTGTACAAAACAATGCCGAGGGAAATAAAACCCAGAACTTTGAAAGCAGGTTGCCAGGGAATTCCTGTTTGAGATGATAAAGAGTAATTTCTTCCCACCCCATGAAATGCTCATGTTTCCCAAATTTGATTCCTGAACTAAATGCCTTGGCTTGAAGGAAAAATTCAGTCTTGTTTGTAACAATTATCTCAGCAGAAGCTCTGTTGAACGTAAATTCTGTTTCATTTCAATATAGCAGGGGTTTTGTAGACAAACACTGAAATGAAAGCACAGCAACTTACAGCTCCCTCTGTATCTTACTGTGAAGAGCCAAACAGCACAAGATGTTTGTGTACAACTGCAGGGGCACCTATTCCAGCATCACAGATGTCCAGAGACACAAACCAGTGAACTGAGAATATGTCATAACCTTTGAGTCAAATAGGAGGAGATGTTATCTTCCCTAAAAACACATGTTTCTCTATTAACATGAAAAGGGTTACTTCACAGGAGTGATAGGGAAGCTTACAGAAACATCTACTGGAGATGCTAAAAATAAAGCAATGCCATTTAAACAAGCTATGATACACAGTACATCTTGCTCCAAGTCTGAGCCATTGTACAGATCAGCTGTTTGATTATCAATCACTGATAGACTTTTGGTACTTCAGCCAAGCCTCAGGCAATGTCATTGCTATATGAAATGGACTCAGCTCTCAGTTAAATCACTCCTTGAATTTTTTTAGATAAGCAAATGAAGACTCAAACACAAAAAGCTGAGCGAGGCAGATCCAGTGCCAGTTTCCACTTCCTAACCAATGCAATGGCTACTTTTATCATGGTCATCCATAGCAATTTTCCTAAAACTGGGTCTTACTCACTCAAAAGGTAACAGCAGTAGTCTTTTATACTCCATGTGATAAACAATTATCATCACACACCCTCAACCTTTAGTCATCTTTATCTTTATCAACACATTAGAATTAAAAGAGTAGTGGAAGAGTAAATCTGTTCATAAAATCCAAGTATTGGCAACAACTTCAGTGCATGAAGTGGACTAATATTCATTAGCTTAGGGCTTTACTAGGACATTTGCTTTGATCTCCCTCACAAAAAGGGGCTATATTAGAATGTTTCAATTAGTATCACATATTAAAAATTAAAACCTACTTTAAATATTCCTGATAGATAAGTAAATGCTGAGTGTGCTGCTTCTCTTTTCAGACCTGGGCACTGAGCACCAATAATGGAAGTGGGGGTAAAAGGGATAAGGTTTTGCCCCTTCAGTAGAACTTCAAAGATGATTAATCAAGAAGGAAAAGATTCCTAGAGGGGCTTACGCTGTTCAGGAATGATTAATCATTTCACAAGACTCCTTGTCCCTTGCATAATGGTGATTGGAATAGATTAATCATGTTAATGCAGATAAAGGATCGTATCAATTTAGACTGTATTAGCACACAAATTATTTGCATAGTAGGCGGCTTTGTGTTTGCAAAACAACTTGGTTTTGACTAAGAAAGCCTGTAAAATAACTAGAGCAGTTCTTTCCTACCAAACAAATTAAAGGTGCATTAGCCAATCCTTGTCTAGTTTTCCCAACACAGCAAAACAAAGGAAGAGATATAAACAATTTCATAGGCTTGAAAGAGACTGTCACAAATTGTTATTTAGCCATATTAAAGTCTTGGTCAGCTTCACCCCACAAATGCATATCTGCAACTTAGAAGGCATTGGTGAAGTTACAGTGTGTATGAAAAACAGTTCACTTGAGTAAACTCCTCTGCAGCAGATGAGGCCTTCCAGAAGGAACCCATGTAACATGGGGATCTCTGGTAACAGCCTGAGCCTTGAGCTCCCTGTGTTGCACCATCTGACAAAGTCAACAAAGTAGTGTCAAAGCAATTACAAACATTTTATTAAGAATACCTTAGAAGCAGGTGGGAGGTGAGGATTTAGACATTCCTATTTTTTTATCGCAAGTGGGCTGAGACTTTCCATTGAACACAGTCTCCTTCGGTGTGATTCAACTTCATTTAACTTACTGCCCTGCCCAATATCACTAAAGTTCTTCAGACCAATCTGAACCCTCTGCACATGTCCAAAAGCTATAAACAGCAGCATGAAACCCTTCTAATAACTTTTTAGTTCACAGCATTATCACAAGCAAGCAAACCAGACTATTAAGTACACTTGCCTAAGTGTTTTTCACCTCTAGCCCACCACAGCAGCCTTCTTTTTTTTGACTTATCAATACCCATCTCTATCTGAAAAGCTTACACACTGTTCGTTGAAGCTAGCAGAAAAATGACTGCTTTTTATTGCACATAAAATAGTTGAATAACCTTACATGAACCACTTGGAAGACTACGATGATTAATAATCTGAGTGGTTCTATCACTACAGCCAATTTTCCAATCGTTTTGGAAACACAGACACTGTCACTGTGAAGCATCCATCACTCTTGAACTCCAATTAAAACAGTTCCTTGCCCACAGCTGCAAAGGGGGATGCAGTGGGCTCTTTTCTCAATCATCCATGAGCACACTTCAGACAGCATTTAGATCCACACTTGTTTATTTCAGGTTTTTCTTTTCCACTCCAGAATTCACATCTTGTTTCAGTGCATTTCCAAATTAGACTTGGAGCTATGTTTTAGGTCTTATAGACTTATGGTATTAGGTGAACAGGGAAGTATTTGTAACCCCTGATAACCTGAAATAAAGTTGATGAAAAGCTCCAGATCCAATGAGACATGTGCTGTGCCAGACAGCAGATATCTTCCTTGGTGCAGCACTTGTGGTCTGATTACATAAGCATAGTTTGCTCTGAAATGGGAAGTGACTCTCAATAATGCTGTGTGGCACCCCTTCCCCTCCTTCTGCCCTTAGAACAGCACCTCAATCTGTAAATTAATCCTACCTTGAGATGGTGGGAAACTCGCTGAAGCAGCAGCTGAACTAAAATCAGCAAATCCTCCAAATGGGTCTGTTGATCCACCTAGAAACAAGGAAGCCAAATGCTGTTACAGGACTGTGCAAAGAGCCACTGCAACAACTGCAGCGGGATTTTTGAAATATAGCTGCTACGACAGATTTATTGATTCTGCTCCCTAAGTCAGCTCCATTTTTCCTGTTCATCATCACGCTGTATTTATAGAAGCCTGAGCAACAATAAACTGGATGATTTCCAGCTGCCTTACAGATCTTGCAACTTTGTTTTCCTAAGGAAGGACTAAAAGACACTGGTTTTTGCTATCTCTAAAAGTAAATTTAGAGAGATGAAAAAGGTTAACAAGTTTTTAACTAGTGAGGGATGTCACTAGTTTGGTAAAATAAAAGTTTGTAAAACTTTAAACTCTGGAAGTATAATATATAAAAGCCAAACATTCTTACTTTTAATTTCTTATGCTTACTATGAAAAATTACATGTCGCCTTATATTTAGTTTTTGTGTTCCTTAAAGCATGAATGACTCTGCAACCATCATGGAGTGGGAATTCAAGGACAGAGCTCGCACTTGTGTTCATTTTTTTATAAGTTTGCTTCCTTTCTGCAGCAGGAACATTAGGTTTTCCAACCAGCAGTTTGGATACAGTGTATGAATTATTCACTTCTGAATGCAGCACAGGAACAGTTCTTTCACTCAAAAAAAAAAAAAAAATAAAGCCAAAGATATAAAATCAGAAGAAAGATTTAAGAACCTGACTGGAAAGCTGCTTTTTTAAACTAAAAAAGTTTTTTTTTTTTAAATAAATCATCCAGTGATTGCTGATACTGCTTTAAGCAGGTATTCCAGTGACCTGAGAAAGCCAAGAAGCTGACCTTATTTGTTTGTCCTCAAAGATTTCACCTCCAAGCAGTCCCACCCTAAGAAGAAGCTGCAGCCCTTCAATTATTTTGCTTTTAGTGTTCTGCGTACATTATATAGGTTACATCACAGCTGCTTAGCCTGCAGTGCTTAGAAACCAGCCAGGTGGGACTGGAACATCTGTGCTGCACTCAAACACCACCAGGGACAGCTTCCAACATCTGGTGCCATTTCGGAATTGTCTTATCGCTGCAAGACATTCTGCCCCATCTGCTACTCTCAACTGGGTTAATTAAGCTAGAACCATCTCCTTTTTAATAAATGGCTAGCAGTAATAAAAGGAACCATTCACTTTCTAATACATGTGTACTTGTATTTCTTTTTAATGTTATTTTACTGTAGACATTGCCAGGAAGGCGACTTGTTCTTCCAAGCAGAAAGGCCTCTGCGCGCCGAGTGCACGGCACATGATGCAACCCCCCGAGAACAGGCTGTGAGGATGGCCTCTGACTTCTCCACAACATAGCACTATTGAAAACCTTTTACCACCTTTTCAAGAGCGAGAAGACTTCACACCAAGTTAAGAAATGCCCTTCACACAAATTCCAAAGCAATTTAATAAGCATCTTACATCTGTTTACATGTGGGTTTTATACTGACTGCAGCCTGAGCTTGAAAGAGGGTCAGACAAGCCAGTGAAACACCCTTCTGATCATGTTTACTTTGCCTACTGCAATGAACACTTTCAAATCTTTCCCCCTACCCTGCCCCCATCACGTGTCCTTACAGAGTTCAGAACAGGTTAATGGTTTGAGGGCTTATATCACAACGAGCAACACAGATGACACTCTCAACCACATCCTCCAAAAAAACAAGAAATCAAATCAATGCTCTCATGCTATGCCTGTTATCCCCGGGCTATTTGACAAAGTGTCTAGGGACTAATTTAATTTTAAAAACAGAGCTAGGTTCAAATTCAAAATCACCCCTTAACATTTTCAGTCAACTTTTTCTCCACCTCTATTGCCCGCTCAAATGAAACTGAGTTCCAGAGAGAGGTAGCAGACCTTCAGCTGAATGCAGTACCTCTCTAAAGAAAGGAACAATCACCAGCTAAGATTAAAGAACCTCATCTCCAGTAATACCAAAAAATTACTCCCAGCAAGTCTAACCACAGATTCTGTATCTTCTCAAACAGATCGCTGCTCCTTTATGGCAACCAACCGCCCCCTTCACGTACAAAGTGCGTAGCTTGAGTAATGTGTAACCCTCCCCGAGTCTCACCAACCTTCTGCCACATCTCTGCACCTGAAAATACATAGATAAGCAAATTCTGAGTTCCCTGAATTCACATGACTTCCCTGCCAGTTCCTTCACAGGACAGATCAAAGGCTGTGTTTGACCCTTTCCCTGTGTCTTGCTTGACACTGGGAATGTTCCCACACCCTGTGCTGCAAGGAACAGTGGTCATAACAAGTGACCTGCACGTCAAGGACAGTGCTAATCTTCTCAACATGAGCTATCCTCAAAGATTCCCATGCGAGATCTGTCACTACAAATGAACCCTTTCCATCTGCCTTCCCAGGTCAGCAAAGAGGTTATTTAGCAGGACCAGCTGGTGATATGCCTCCTCTCAACATCATTTCTAAATGCTGCTTTGGAAAAAGAAGAAAAAAGGCAAAAAGAAAAAAGGTTTATTATAGCAAAGAACCAAACTGATGAAAGACTCCAATGAAGTGCAATATGGAGGCTGCTATCATTCTGTTTGAAACAGAGGAAGGCTCAATTTGAAGTGGAAGCATCTATTCTTAATGGTTTTAAATCTTTATACATAAAAATAAAAACATACACACAGGTATATAAATAAAACAAAAGCCTCTAATCTCTTTCCTCATAAGAATTGGATAGAAGAAGTTTCAGTACTGATTTGGGGCAGTGGTTCTGATTCAGAATCTTAACGTTCCACAGAAACGTGCCAAGTCCAACATCCAACAAATACCTTTGCACGTGACATTAATAAAGGAGAATATAATACAGAATAAGTCTTCCTGTGAATTTGGGAGCATTTGTGCATGAAAGACGTCTAAATTAATTCCTCATGGTTAAGGAATAAAATTAACATACATTTCAGAACATATAAACTTTGTACTTATTTATGGGCAAGTAGATAAAGTTTTAAGGATCTCCCAGAAATAAGAAAGCAAAGACTGAGATGGTTCTCTCTGACAATTTCCCTCTTCTCCAAGAGAGTTTTGATATATTTTATGTTCTATTAAGTACTTACAGAGGTATCTCTTTGGTAACCTAGTGATGGAAGGAACCTTGTCATAAAGAAAATACTCAGTGTGACATATTACATGGGTTCCTGCTGCCACACACTCAGAAGTGGTGTAATTTCAGACAGAAGCAAGAGTAGTGGTTACATACTCATGAATGCAGTCACTTTGCCTCATCCGTGGGCCTCAGCCACTAGACTGTCCTTTTTTTGCTACAGTCTCTGTGACTCTTATGTTGTCTTTAATACAAAGACTGGAGCTGAGTATCTGCTGTCTCCAAGATACATACACACACTTCCACAAATAATGGGACTATAATCCTCTATATAATAAGAGAAGTTGCTTATTTGTAATGGAGAGTAGTTACATGGAAGGTTTCTATCTATTTAAACGCACATGATTCTATTTTATTTGCTACTAAACAAACACTCTGCCCACAGTACTTGCTCTTAACTGCACCATTAGACCTCAAGTGCATAGAAGTCCCTTTTCTAGTCCACACTTGCCACAATCAAAACCATCCTTATTAAGAACCTGTAAGCAGAGTAACAAGTCTTTAAGGTTTTAAAAGCAAACAACCAAGCCCCTGAACTCCTCTATTAATCCTGTATGCAATGCACTGAAATTTAACACACTCCTAAAAAGAAACTGCAGTTAGTAAGGGTAAAGTCCATGTGAAGGTTAATGGACTTAAAATTGAACTGCACATTTAGAGAGTGAAGGGACATGTTTCACAATGAATAATTTTACTTTTAGGCAGCAATTCCTTTTAATATTAGGGTTGGGATCAACCAAGTGCTGAGATAAAATAAGAAATAAGTTTGCCATATGCTTTAGATGAAAGCTGATATGAAGATCATCTAGCTGCCTAGCCTTGGAATTGCACTACAAGAGAGATATTTGAATGGGAATGGATTGCACTTGCTTTTAGAGTTAATTATAAATAACTACATTACAAACACAGTTTCTGGAAGACTGATCTGGCAGTTAATCTTTGAGCTGCTAACGTTTATTAGTCCCATGCAACAGCACATTCAGTACTGTGCCACAAAGGGTTCTAGGCAGCTTTAATTGTTTTGCATATTCATTACTCAATTCACCTACTACTCTTTATCTATAGAACATTAAACAAGCTTTTGGTTCAATAGTAGACATTAATAAAACCAAAACGTGCCTACCTGTTGAGGCTGGCTGGCTAGTTCCATCAAACAACAAATCAACCAGGTCATTAGACAACTTGTTGCCAGAGGGTACAGAAGCCTGTAAGAAGAAATTACACAACAGATTTCATCTCAAGAGGCTGGGGTGGGTTTTTTTGAGGTCTTTTTGTGCTTTTTTGCTTTGAAGAGATGGCAGATTTGTCTTGGAAGCCACCAATCACTGGAACCATGACCAAATGTGAAATTAAATACTGAAAGCTAGTGGCCCAGGATTTATGGTAACTGAAACATTCAATAACCTCTCAATAAGTATGCAAATAAGAAGGCAAGAAGAGCCTTCACACTTTAGGCCAAGATTTTATCTTTGCTTTCCTGAAGGGAGTAAAACATTGTGAAGGCTATATTAAAAATAAAAATCTACATCTTAGAGCTATCCTGTAATTCATTATCATTAAACTGTTCCTCAGCCTTCGAAAAGCACAATTGAGTATTTTTGATAAAACAACAAAAGCCTTCCTTTGAAGGCTACATAAAGAAAAATTCTACCTGAAACCAGAAAATGCCTCAGAGGTTAGAAGAAGTTTCCAAAACCATGTTTTATTGTGCTGTCCTCCTGTCTCACCTTTGCTGTAGGCTGTGCAGTATGAGCAGCAGCATTCTGTTCTGGACTTGCTTTATCTCCCGTATAATGTGCTGCTGCTCCCAAGTCAATGGTTTTTGAAGGATTTGCTGTGCGTTTGTGTCTGATGGTAGTTTCTGTAGCTTGTGTAATATGAATGTGTTTTGTTGTCACCGTCTCCTCTTCATCTTTAAATTCAGCTTTGGGAGATTTACCTCTTCTTGACTTTTCCTCATCACTGTCACTAGAAAAACAAAAGCAAAAGGAAACCATTATGTGATGGACTTCTGAGTCAGTTTGGTGGACATTTAGCTTAAGCCACAAGAGTTTTGTTTAGTTTGTTGTAGATCTGCAATAAAAACACTGCTTCTTCCTACGTTTGAGAAAGAATGTTTTACCCTTATATAATGCATCTACATAACACAGCACTGTACCTATTGTACAGAAGTCATGAAGAAAAGCAACTTATTTTGTTAAGCATTAACTGCAAGTCCACCACAGAGAAGAATAGGAAATCAGTGTTTAAATCCAGTACATTTAATTAACTTCTGACAGAAACTCCCCCACACCTTATGCAACACTTGAGCAACAAAAAGTGCAGTTGGCAGGTCTGCTCACTACTTCCAGCAAGAGACAGAAAGCAGTGAAGCAAGGACAGGTACTATCTTTCAGGTTTCAAAAACTCCGGTCCTATTTCAACTCATTTCCCTTTTCAGAGAAACAAGCTTTTACATTCTTTAAAATGTTTGTGAAAAAAGAGCATTTACAGAATTATGCAATATAATGATATTATGTTCCATCAGAGAACACACATTTATTCTTCAAACATGAAAGAACAAAAGTGTCACCGTTTTAGGTGAAAACTTTTTAGATGTCACCACGTAATAGTTTAATCTGTTACATCTCCTACTTTTACATTTAAAGTCTTTCACAAACAAGCCAATTGCTCCCCACCAACAGTCATGTTGCCTGTTACCATCAAGATTTGTACATAACAGTGAAAATTGCTGTAGAGAAAGCTTAAATATATTGAACTATATTTTGAAATAGTAATTCCCTTAGCAACATAGTTGAAAGTGGAAGGGTTTTATATTTTAATAATGCATTAGCATACTAAAACTGCAAAATTTAAGAAAGGCTGTCCCTTTGTCAATGGGAATATGACAGTAACTGCAATATACTCTGGAGGGTAGCCTTTGTTCTCTGGTAAGAATAGTGGGCTTTTTCGAATACATCGCATGTGTCATTTCCTCTATGTGTATTATCTGCTCACCACTGGGGATGGCTCAATTCATGAACATCAATGAACATTAAATGCTCACTCCCTCCTTTAATTTTTTATTTTTAAAAGTATCACAGTTGTATGCCAACTCAGAGCCTGCTGGCATTTGCTTCAGCCAGCCTTACACAGACAAGAGAGCTCAGAGGGCAGCACCTAACCTTGGGTCCTCCAAGGGACTTTAGCCCTGACTTGCAACAGGCTAACTTTGCAGCCCTGGATTTCTGCAGGCAGCCCACCTACATGCACAAATATATCAGAGGGGACCACTAACCATGTTTTCATTTCTGCCATCAGGATTTTAACATGAGCCCCTAGAGAAAGGATCTGCACATTAGCATGGCATATGCATAGTACAGCCATCCTGAAAGCCTCGGAGAAGCAGGGTTGGATGATATGTGTTGAAAGTATCCAACATCAGGACAATTGCAACTGAGGCTCAGTCTCAAAAACTGCTGCAATGTATTTCTTGCCACCACTACACAATCTGCCTAGTCCATAAACACATTCTGTTGGTTGAGGAAGTGCTTGTAGACCATTAAAATCTGGTCAATGGAGATCTTGCTACAGAACTGGTAAAGATGAATCTTACCAATGTAAGAATGAAAAACAAGGGAATCTGGTGATCTACAGCAAAATAAATGTCTAAAAGCTTCTGAGAAAATAAATTAAACATACATGCAAGAAAGCAGGACCAATACTACACTACTCGATTTTCTATGACAATCTGTACTGCTTCCAAACTGTCTCGGGAGACATTTTTTATTTTTCTTTAATGGTCACATTAACAAAAAAAAGGAACTACTACACATTAATGCTCCCTCTAAATGTGTTTACTGTGCTCAGAACAGTGAAACTGCAGTGCTTTGTCTAAGGATTGCATTTAAAAATAGAACTGAACTTAAAAATTCTTGCCAGCATTGTACAAAATAATTAAAAAAGGCTTCTGCAAAGGAAGTACATGCTTGCACCTTCTTGAAATCACATATGGATACAAGTTCTTGTCCTTTGCCTTAAGATTTCTGTGGTGTGGGGTTTTTTGGGTTTTTTTGAACATGCTTTCAGCCAACAAAAATAGTTTACTGATACATTAAAATGATCTGAATTACATGATACATAAAAGTAATCCTTTACAGGGAAGCTGCCTTTAAACAGAACTGTTGCATCTTTTTGTAGGTGCACTCCAAGTTTGGCTTCCTTTCTATTCTGTTACCTGCATCAATCTTTCTGAATACTGGAGAAACAAGAATTGGCAGTTTTAAGAACCAGCCCACAGGATATTGTTTCTGGGTCTTCCAAGGTGGCACATTGCTGAAAAAATAGAACCCAGTTCCCCCACAGCAGTAGTAGTAACATTTTTCTCCCAATAAATAAACACAGACTAGGTCTCTCCAGAGTTAGCCATGTGAACTGCGGCTTCACAGAAAGCTATTGTAAACTCAAGACAGCTATGGCACAAGGATAAGTTCTTAGTTAGTCCAAGCATTTATTTTTTCCCCTTTATGCAAACAACCAGCTTTGCATGTACACTCAAATACAAATGTTTGGCCAAGTTCTTTGGGTGTGTATATTGGAAGTAAAGACTATGTCATCCAAATTCCATTCACCACTAGGAAGATATGCAAGTCACATTTTCAATACCCTTATCAGCTTTAGAGTACTAAAGTAATACTGATTTATAAAACTATTAGGATAGAAACAATAGAAAATACAATGGCAGATTTGCCAGTTGAGCAAATATCACCATTTAGTCACTTCTCCAAGGGAAATGGCAACTTAATTCAATTTTGTTATACAGCAGCAGGCTGCAAATAAACTAGGAAATTTTTGGAGTCCTCTTTTGTGTTTTTAGGGAAAAAATTGCTGAAGTGTGAAAACACAGAAATGCATGGATGTCATAAAGCATTTACAAGAGAATGTTATGTTGTTGTGAGCTCAAGTCACATGATAATTAAAATTTCATGTTACAGTTTCATTATTTAACTTCATGCAAAATACAGTATTCTGTTAATACAACATGAATTATGAGGTTTGTATTTACATTATCTTTAAGTGTAAATAGATAGACATCCTATAACCTTGAGTTCAACCTTCTTAGATCCTTTGATGTCTCCTGTAGAAAGAAACCCCTTCATTTCAATGCTCTGATTAAAAAAAAAAAAACAAAAAAACCAAAAAAACCACCTTCTATGTTGTCCCATCACCATGCCAGGAGAAGCCAAAAAGAAATTTCAAGCTGGTACCCAAAGGAACGTTAGAGAAGCTATACTGCTGTACTCTGGATTCCTTCTTATGGCAACTACCCACTTGTAGCTCATGTATGTTCCCCAAAAATTCAAGTTCTGAGTCTGTTTCTGTTATAAATTCCAAGACAAATACTGTATCTGACATGTATCAGAAAATGTAATAAAAAGAGAAGAGACTGGACAAGGGTTACAAGGGGAAAACAAAAGTGAAAAACAAAATATTAGGCAGAGAAAAAAAGATCAGTGTAAATTGGGGTAGAGATGTACACTGGAGAGGTCTTCAAAATAAGCTGCTTTTTATAAAGATTAGATTACAGAAAGGACTGTTTAAAACACTGAAAGGTGCAAGATACTATACCAGCACAAGTTAAGAAACCAGGAGCCATTCAGTAATAAAGCAAAGAAAATAAGATGAAAAAAAATGTTTTGTGTACATGCTCTACATGGAGTGTGGACAGTGAGATTTACAGTCATCATGTAACAGGCTGCTTTTGAAAGCTAAGTACAGAAAAGCACACAGCAATATACCATTGTTAAATTTGAAATTGCTTACTTTTCTTCTGATCCCTTATCTTTGTAGTCTATTGATAGTAAGTTCTAAGAGAGAACCCTGATGTGTGCAAAGAATACCAGTTTTATGATTTATTAATGCCTTAGCAAGACCATACTGTCTTTTTCCTCACAAACACTACCATTATCATTATTTTTTGTTTCCGTGCAAAATTGCTTCAATTTTGTAATAGATACACGTGCATTTTTAGACACACGTACACAAAAATGTGTGTGACACTATATGGAGATATTCTTGTAAAAAATATTAATCAAATCTCAGTAAAAATTTAAGTTGTTTCCCAAAAGGGAATTATTTCAATGTACTTGAGCACTTTCTCTACGGCCATTTCAGAATCCGTTAAATATGAATTTGATCTCCAGATAATAAAATTCGGTGCACCTGTTGAAGTGTGATGTACATAAAGTTCTTTCTACAGGCAAAGCAGAGCAGGTTTTCTTCCTTACTGAAAAAAAAAGATTTAATGGCCAGAAGTAAAATACAGCAACATTTTTTTAGAAAGTTCAACTGAAATTGACACAGACCTGCAGTCTGCTCTTCCTGAGATAAGCTCAGGGAAGAAACACTGTGCCAAGGTAAGTCTAATCAATTTTACATCTCTCTCCTTTCATGCTTCAGCATTAAATGGTAGTCTTCAGTATACAGACACAAGGAAGACCATTGAATTGCTGAGACAAGGAAAAGCTTAGGAAATTTTAGCCAAATTCCCTGCTTTACCAGCAGCTAAGTTAGATGCACAAATGGAAGGGAGCCAAGAGCAGTTAATTACTGACAGAGCAACATCATCCGCCAAATAAGAGCTGTGTAAGAAGGCCAGGAAGCGGGTATTGAACCCAAACATGCTCCACACAGACAAAAAGAATGACAGAGTATTGTAAATATAAACAGCAATGTCAAAGACCTTTATAATAAAAATTTCCTACACTAAATTAATGTTAAATAACTCTAGTACCTGCACCTTTCTGGAGAGTCTTCTCTATCTTTCCTTCGGAACTTGCTGATGGTATCGTCGATCGTGCTTCCAATTTTGTCGCTCAGCTCGCCTAACTTATCACTGAATGGAAAAGTTGGCTTTTTGTCCCATTCTTCATCCCATTTTGACTTGGGCTCAGGATCATATCTTTCACCTGTGTAAGATATTAAGATAAGAAATACTAAAGATAACAAGAAAAAAAAAAAGCCTGTGGTTTTTCTGGAATCGCTTCCAAGACCCCCTTCCCTACATACATAAACCTTAGAAGTTTTCAAAGCAAACTGAAAGCTCCCACAGTGCTGGATCAACACTATTACAGTAAGGCACAGCATGTCACGCCAATCATTAAGTGGCAGGAATGCAGATTCAAGGAGTGTTGTTTATGACAATGAACAACAACACGATCTTAATGCACTACATAGCACTGAACATCAGGATACTGCTGGGCTCTACTGGAGGCACTATCAACTCTGGCTGCACGTGCAGCTTATCAGAAATGGGATGTGTTGGTCACTCAATGCATACTCTACTCTTGACCAAGCTGTGTGCTCTGTTCCCCAAAAATGTTTTTTTTGTTTGTTTTGTTTTTTTTTTTTAACACATGGATATTCATGAACACAGAATCGCCAAAATAGTACCAAAATAATGGAATTGTGTAATGCATGGTAACTTTGTGCCTTCTTTTCCACACTCAGTGATTAAAAACAACTTGTACAAAAATGATTAAGAGACATTAAAGCAACTCATCTTCTCAGTAGTCACTGAGTACCCTGATCATTTTTACTGAACACTTATCAAAAAATCAACAGGTTTTTTTTCTACTCAAGTGTTCAAGACCTCCATACAGATATCTCAGCTTACAGGCAGCTGACAGTTTTACTGGAAATAAATACATTTGCTGTACAATCTCATTAAGAAAGTTTAAAAAACTTAAGCCTGGGTTTATTTACACACACCTAGCCAACCTGAGTTTAAATTAAAGGGGAAAAAAACACTTCTATTTCTTAACTATCAGAAGCACAGGACATTTTACTAACTTGAACAGTGATCTTACATCAGTCCTCCTGCTAAAAATATAGGTATATAAAACAACCCAATGTATCTCAGTTTCTAGACAACACTTAGACAAATACTTTCTATTTTGAGGCCATTAAAAACACAAAACAAGGTGTTTTTTTTACTATTCAAAAGT
Organism: Urocolius indicus; assembly: GCA_013401255.1. NCBI lineage: Eukaryota > Metazoa > Chordata > Aves > Coliiformes > Coliidae > Urocolius > Urocolius indicus. The sequence continues at coordinate 627,295 of WBNH01008724.1, read as the reverse complement.
TTGAAACACTAAATTTTTTTTACTTAAGGAAAACCAAATAGCAGAAAGGAAGAACAGTGAATTACACTGTAGCTCAGACAATACTCAAAATTTATTCAATTAAGCCATTTTTAATGAAAAGAAAATGACAGATTCCAGCACTACAGGGTGCAGAATTTGTGTTACATCTGTCCAAAAACATAATGAACCAGTGGATGTATTTTCTTACTGGAGAGATAAATGCCAGTCTCCTTTATGGATCTAAACAAATACAATCAGAGAGATACTCTTTTTAAGGGAAGAAAAGCTGTTAATAATCAGTGAGATACTCAGTGAGACCTTTATCTATTTAGAAATTGCTGAGAATTGTAATACTTTCAAGTTCTGCAGGAGAATAAAGTGGCTTTATTTCAGGCATTCAAGTATTTTAATGGAGACTCCATTAGGTTTCCTTGGGCAGTAGGAATTTTAAAACACCACCTTCCCTCATGCCACTCCCCCCCAAACCCCAACAGCCTGGTATTTTCAGGACAAATAGAACTACAGAAAAACTCTGAAAACACAGGTATTTTATGTTTAAATAACTAGAATCTTTTAGACTAGACAACTGACATCAGAAAAAGTTTGGTTTGTGCTGCTAGAAAAAACTTTATTTTAACTTTACTCAACAAATGAAGGGATAATTAAAAATCCTTTACCATAAAAATTAAATACAAGACAAACGAGACAGTGCATTAAAGAAATCTGAATGATAACAAAAGAGCATATGGAGAAAGACTTCTACCCAGCATTCAGGGATAGATCACGACTCTGCACAGAGCAAGTCAAAAGACAAGCTCAGTGAAAGAGCACGGGTACACGTACTTGAAGTACAAATGCAATGACTCATAAGTACTTCCTAAAAAGTGAATCTCAAGCAGGTAGCAAAAGCCTAAACAGATATAATAAAATGAAACATATCCTGCCACAGAGACATTTTCAACTGCTCTGCATATGAGGAAAAGGAACAAAAGAGGAATATGGAGAAGTAACCTGTCAAAACCAGAAGAGAGCAAAACCTAAACAGACAGAGCACCAGAAAGGGACAGGTGAAGTTTACAACCTGCACATTTACTACTTAGATCTTATACCAAACCTTTCTCTCAAAGAAGTCACTGACTCACAAACCAGAGCCTTGTGCCATTGTGACTTTGAGTCTCATCCCTTTAAATCCTTGGCTGCTTTTCTCAGGCCAAGGAAAACACAGATAAACATTGCAAGATTGACAACTGGATCACGGATGACATGCTGGGACACATCAGACATTAAAAGTCAGCTCAGTCTCAGATCCCTGCTATGCCTTATGGCAGGGACTGGGGAGCAAAGAAGCTGCACATTTGGACTTGACAGGCAAAACATAGTACTGGTTCTGTGCTTTTATCTAAACAAGGCTGTCGAGTCCTCTCTAAACAAAGACAAGCTGATGGCATTACATCCTCTAAGGCCAAGATATTACAAACTGTGCTGAAGACAGAATTAGTCTGAAGGAATTCATTGCTCATACAAGGAACAGCAGTCACCTGAGCAAGACGGGCAAATTTATCTCCAGAAGCAAGGGTACATCACACTAACTGTCAACAGCATTCAGATGTTTCAGTTTTTGGTTTATTTTGTGGGGATTTTTTTTTTGTGTGTATGCCATAAAATAAAGGATCTTAGTAACACAGGTTCTATTGAAAGTATCAGATCCAAGGTGGATATAAGACTGGCACTAACAATGGCTGAGATTTGTAATGGTCCAATTCTTTAATTTTCAGAATGTTTTTTTGTTTTGACAACCTGATGGAAGTTTTCTCATCTTTTTTTATGAGGGAACAGATGACCAAGTGACCCTTCACACACATCTCTCATTTAGAGTATCCATATTCTAAATATAACATTTTTATTTTCAACTGAAAGTTTAGAACTTCCTTTCTGGTGTTAACCATGACCTCTTCCCTGGCAACTACAATCCCTTCAGATTTAAAGATGATCACTGTTGCATCTAGTTTCCAGCAAGTATACAGGTCTGCTGTGCAACCAACAGCAAGCTGCAACCTTAGTACGTCTACACATCGGTATTACTTCTGGAAGTCCTCCTTCAAAAAGCACACAGGACCTATAGTACTAGTCAAACAGGAACTTAAAAACACACAAACTGAGACATTAACAACTCTATTGGCAAACTTCCAAAGTAAGCTCTGTCTCTTACAAAGTACTTAATGCATATATTTAAAGTCAGATCTGACAAGACACCAGAAACTATATCGATAATCCACAGATATCTTTCAAGTGTCCAAACAGTATTACTTGGAAATCAAAAAGTCTAATGACATTTAACAATTACATTGTTTCACCCAAACAGCAATACTGCTCTAAAAGCCCAAATCCAGATTAACCAATGGTTCTAAAGAAGGATGGCAGGGGTAGGTGAAGTAATTCTTGTGCCGTGGTGGGTAGAAAATATCTTATTTTTAATGTAAAGACTAAGAAATCCTGACTTACAAGAGCATTTATCTATCTGCTTCTGCTACAGCAGCGTTGACTTCACTATGCGACTGCCTATGGATAAGATAAACACAAGAGAGCTAAGTATTGGCTAAAGAAATGCACTATTATTTGTAAAAGTTTCCCATTAGTTATTATCCAAAAAATATGAACCCAAGAGACTTTTAAAGTAATTCATTTAAATTTGTATGTGGAGGAAAACCTGCAAGATTTTTTTTTAATGGTAGAACTGACAATTAAAAAACTATAAAGAAAAAGCATCTTAGAATTTGCTTATCAGTGCTGTCTAAGCCAAGTTAAAAGTCAAGATGGTCAAGGATTGACCAAGAACACCTAGTACTTACTGTATCTAAACCCTCCAACACTGTCCGAAGAAACCCCAATGTATTTGTCTTTGTTCTTCTTTGCTTTCTTCCTCTCTTCCCGAAGTCGATCATCATCCTGAGCAAATTCAACCATTTCTTTTACCTTCTGGCGTATGTTTATACCTTGATCTTTGCCATTTTCATCTGTATAGGTAATGCAGGATAAAGACAGAAAATGGATGCGGGGGCGGGGGAGGAGGAAGAAATCAATCAGAAGCAGCAATACTGAGCATCAAACTGGTAAGAAACTTTTACTTACGAACATGGCAGTCATAAAGATCTTATGGCTACTAAAGTCCACTGCATCTGTTTATAAGGGACCAAATATTTTGACTCAACACAGATTTTCATCCTTAGATAATCCATAGTTTTCACTGACTGGTGTATTTCGAAACAGCTAACAGCTGCTGAAATACTGAAAAGATTGTCAAAGATTGAGACAGAAATTACATTCTCCACTTGGAGAATTTTAACCCTTCAAAATTAGAACCCCTTTTCCTCAGTTTTTTAAATACAGTTTTTGCAAGTTTAATTGCAAGAACTCAGTCTTATGGCAAAACTGAATTTTTCAAAAACTGTTTTCAGTTGGCATGTACTACAAGCTAAATGTGCTTCTTTCCCAGCCTTTTTCACATTCAAAACACACACTGGCCTTGCTGCCTTTGCACTGTAAATATTATTTGGTGGAAGGAAAAAAACCCCAGCTTCAAACAGATGTGTGTGTTTTGGAGCTCTAACCTTTTCTTCCCATATGATTAAAGCTATTCCTTTACGGACACCACAGGGGACCAGTCTCTAGTGCATATTTTAATATAAACCCGAACACTCATGTTGTGTTGGTTCTGTTGTTATTAGCCAGTCTTTTCTGCGAGTTCTTGTCTTCACTAATTAATACTCTAGGGTCCCACGTCTTGGATTTTGCACTCTTCACACAACTGGCAACAGTCATATTCTAATTAGACTGGGGAAGCTTCTAAGCTGGTTCAGGTGACTGACAACTCCAACTACTGTTTTAATTTGCTTATAAGATTTTTCTATTGCTCACCTACAAAGTGGTAATTTTCCAGGGATCGCAAATCATAAATGTGTTCTCTGGCACTTGTAACAACACGCTCTGATCCATTCCTTATGAGGTAAGCTAGGAGCAGCAAAGACTATAAAAATACAAAGCACTGTATGATTGCATGAACAAAAGCTCTATCTTTTTTTTTTTTGGTGAAAAAAAGCAAGCAACAGCAAACCAAACCTACTCCTTTCCCCAAATTAGTTAAGCAATAAGACTTTCTACCCTTTAAGTAAATAGTTATTCTATGGGTTCATGCAGAAAACCCACAACATATTCCCCACATGCACCTTTTGCTCTTTAGAATATCAAAACTGCATTTGTCATTACTAAATCACAAGTAGTTACCTTCATCAGCTACCGCTCATTTGAAAAGGCAGCAGCAGCAATTTAAGAAAAAAAGTAACCTTGCCAAATGAAAAATTTTCTTTTGCCTCTTTTGTTTACAGTTTTCCAATGGTTTTCACTGAAAAGTAGACTCCTACATAAATTTAGGAAGCCTTCTGCAGGATGTAATGGATGTAAAAAACTGCATTTCAGGACAATTTTAAGCAAGTGCTAGAGTAAATGAAGTTTAAATAGTATGTTGATTGCTTTTTTTGTGTTGAGGACCTTTTTCCAGAGAAAAAAGGAAATCCACTTTTTCCAAAGTAGTCTTTATCAGCTAAAACTATCATTACATTCCAACCTATCTAAACCTGATAAGCAATTCTAAGCAGTCTTTATAACATTAAGTAGCTATGTGTGATAGCATTAAATATTAATTTATATTGTACTTCAGGGAAAACAATTACTATGACTACAAAACATCAAGCACCTGTGAGAAGCACAAACCATGCTTTAGAATTAATTCTGTCTTGTTACAATGCTGCTATCAAGAAAAACAAAATATAAGCTAGTCTAATACATCAATTTTAAAAATGAGGTTATATTTGCATAATTCAGTGAACACTGAGTATCACTTTAAGTGCAGAATGATACAATCTTAAGGAAGAAGTTTCTGTACCATGCTAATTAGCCAAAGACAAGAAAAATGCAAATGATGCAGTTCTTTTCCCAAAACTCAAGTAGGACATAAAAAGCCTCATATGACAAGATCCGCAAGAAAATTTAGTCCACTCGAAGTTTTACTACAATTTTTAGGGAATTATGAATTGGCAGAAAATTGATTAGTTTCCATTTTATTTCAGATATTCTTGAATTCCTTCAAAAGCATTTTCCTGATTGCATAGTAACTTATCTGTTTCTCACAGAGCACCGTAACAACTCCTTTGGGTAGATTTAAAATGTGAACACTACTGTAACACCTGAATATCAGCAAAATGTAATTGCTCTATTATGCTCATTAAGTAGCATCTTAGGCACACTTCTAAATCCAGAAATTTTGCAGGTTTCATGTACAGCATTTGAAAGACATCTTTGACTCTAGAATTGTCAAGCATACAGTTAGGAAAGAAATAATGGGCTTCTAGTGGACTGTGTGATATAACAGTATCTAAACAAGAGATCACATCAGACTATTATACTGGCAACAAGCATCATGTCTTTTGTAGAGCAACACAAAGTCTTGAATGCTTCCAGCTCATACATACACACCTTATAAACTCTTCTCCAGTTCTTTTTATTGTCTTTCAGCATTCGAGTCCAAAGCATGTTCATAAGTTCAGGAAACTGTTCATACATAAACGTAGCCCTAAAGATTAAACAAAAGGAGTAAAGAGATGTTAGTCTCCACGGTGTGCCACGCTAGCTTGTTAAGACTCAGGGCTGACAGTAGATGGCAGGCGCGATCTAAGCCCACTCACATTTTATGACATTACAGGGGAAAAAGCTATCCCCATATCTTTCATCATATAAAGTGCTTTACATTCCAAAAAAAAAAGAAAAAGAAAAAGTAATTCTAAAAATCTCAGGCAGTAAAAGAACCTTCACTAATTTATAACAAAAATGTTTAACGTGAATGCCCTAATAACCACTGCAACTACTCAAGCACACAACTTCCACATTCATTTTAACAGAAAAAAAAGTTCAAGGAAGAATTTGACATGTTTTGCTCCATTTGGAAAAAAGTCACAAGAAAGCAGTTTGAAAATAAGCACTTCCAAAGTCAGACAGATTGAAAGAATTATGAAGCTACATAAATAAAAGTCAAGAGTTAAAACACTGGTTTTTTTTTTGTTTGTCAGCTTTCAGTCCATTCTAAGATTATGTATTAAAAAAATAAGACTTGATTTACACCAGCTTCTCAGCATTATCCGTCAGCATACTACAGACTTGATTTAGCAGTAAATTTCTCATTCCTGTATAAAATGTATCTTTCTTTTCTTCATCACTGAGCCAAATTATCACTTACTTGGCAATCTCTCCCATGAGTTGCCCTGAAGGTCCCCATGGATCATCATTGGTTGCTTCTCGAACCTTAGATTCTATTTCTGAATAATTCATAACCACATTGGTGCTGCAAAGGAAAAAAAAATTAACACACATGAAGATTAGAATCAAAACTGAGAAACACATGAAAACTTAATAATGACACTAGTGCGAATCTCAATAAGATACCTCTACAGGGTGGGAAAGAAAACATCTTTAGTGCAGAAGTTACCCTGAGGACACTATACAACACATTTAAGTTATCTTTAAGAAGGTTTTACTATCCTGTTAGTCTTCAAGAATATAGATGAGAAACTGGGGATTACATTACAGCTGGATTCAGCCCAGTAAAAATGGCTTTTGTTCACACTGAAATCCAAACCAAACTGCTCGAGTAAAAGCTGAGAGCTTTCCCAACTTTGAAACGGTTTGCTTACAGGTTTGTATGGTCTACAAGTATTTGCAAGAGGCTTTACAAGTCAATCAGAAGCAGATTTTTCAAATGATGAGTGCTACAAAAGAAACTCAAGAATACCAATAACAGGTGTTCATAAAAATAAAAGAAGTTTTAAAAACCCCCATCAAAGAAACTCAGAAGATTAGAGGGACATGAGATTCACTAGAAAGTGTGTTTCCTAGCTTGAATTTATTTAATTAGGGAAAAACAGCAGAAGAAGAAAAGCCACAGAACATTTTGTATTACGGCTAAAGCAATACAAATACTATAAGGAACTCAGGCTGTCTCTACAAGACTTCACAGAAAACCATAACCTGGAAAAAGGAAGCAATTTTTCCTTATCTTGAAATAGTCAACATGTGTTGTTTAATTTTTTTTTTTTTTTAAACTAACCTCTCAGACTAGTAACCTTCAACTACATGCCCAGCAACCTCCTTTGTGCCCCTAAAAGCATCCAAATATATTTGACAACACTATGATTTTCTTTATGTTTTAAGGTGAGTGAGCAGGCCCAAAACTTCATCCATCCAAAGAATGTTTGAAAACCAGCTCTCCGGTTATGGAGCAACATAGCACACAACAGTAATGAAAACATCAGTAAAAGAAAACCTAGTGGCCTCTGCTTTCAGTGTACACATTGCAGTGTATTTAAAATAACTTGGAAACAATTGTATCAGAAGTTTGAAAGTTTACTTAACTATTAAAAATGCATCATGCATCTGGTTTCAGGAGGTAAAGAAAATCAGTAAGAAGACAGTATTCAACACAAACCATTCATTAAAGTGAAATTGATTAAACTGTAAGAAAGATTTAATGACCTCATGACACAACACAGAGAAGGCATTTGCTGCTTAAAAACCTCCTCTGAACCTGAAGGGATGAGAAGGGATCTAAATAAATACATAAAAATCAAGAAGCTTAATAGTCATCCCTCTGCCGTGTAGGAGCTGGCACAAAGCAGCACTCAGCAATACCCGTTCAATTTTATTTGGCGTAAGGATAGCAAAGGTCTTGGAACTGGGAGTTAGAAACAGCAGAAACAAGAATGAGATCCCTTCAAGTCTGCAATGGGACACAGAAGGTAATTGTTAAAGCAGAATAAAAATTCCTGGCCTTAATCTTGGATTCTCAGCATGAGAATTCCTGCTGTCAGATTCCAAAGTATGATATTATTCAACTTGGTGTCTAAAGAGAGCGTAAGCTATATGACTGAAAAAATAATCAGCAAACTAAGCAAACCTATCTATATTAAAAACAAAAAGCATGTAGGAACACACCAGTAGTTATGAACAGCAACAATTAAGGTGTTACAAACTCATTTATGCTAAATGTACCTCCAGCTTCCGTTTCTGACATTTTCTTTCCCATACATGCAAACCTAAACTAACACCATCTTCATATCCCACATGCATGGAACATTAAAAAAAACCCACCAAAAAAACCCCACCCCAAAGCTCCAGCCTTCAGTGCTTGGCAGCTTTCAGCACACTGGCTCTCTTGTCTGAAGCAAGGAAAGGCAGGGAGCTGAATGGAAAGGTTCTGTTGATTTTTATAACCCCTCCTTACGCACTTGTTTGAGAGACTTGATGGAGAGTTGAGGGGAAAGCATAAAATGAAGCATTTCCTTAATTTCTTAGCGCAAATAATTTAAGAATGGAAAATGCATTTAAAAAATGTAGTTACTGTAAAACAAAACAAAACAGCTTTAGCTATGGAAGTGAATGGCTAGAGCAGAATCAAGGGAGAAAGACTAAAGGAGGGAAACAGAAAGAAAACAAGGGAAATTAAGTAATGCCCCCCCCCAAAAAAGAAGGTGCACTTAAACCCCTCTAAGTACAGAAACATGCTCTAAAACCCTCCTGAAGTGAAGTTATTGTTCTCAGCAACTAGGAGAAAGCTCTTTTGTAAATGCCAAGATGAGATCTAATGGCACAAAGCGTTCCAAAGCAAAGTATCTTTAAGCCGCATTTAATTCAGCAACAAATGTAAACTTCAAGGAGAAAAAAAACCAAACCCAACTGTTGTATAGTTTGGCATCATTCCAGGTCGTTTAAAAATAACCATTTCTAAAAAGGTGGAAATGCAGTTTTATTCTTCCTTTCCCATGTTTTCTATGGCCCTCATTCCATGCCCTACCCATGATTCTTATGACCTTTGCAATAAAAACAACAACAACAAAATAACTGACGTCCAGATGTGAAGGGAAGAAGCGATCGTGCTCGCGACGGAGGCGCTTTCCCGGCGCCAGGGGGCGCGCTCCGCCCGGCGTCCCCTGCGGACGGGCCCCGCTCTGCGGCCGGGCGGGCGCTCGGTGCCGCCGCGGGGGGCGCCTGCGACCCCAGACCCGCGACTCAGACCTCACACGGCTGCGGTCTTGTGACCAGCACCTTTGACAGGAACTTTTGGACAATACCATGATGTACAAGAAGGGTATTTTGACAGTTCCAAGGCAAGTCACAGAATCACAGAATGGCAGGGTTGTAAAGGACCTTTAGAGATCACCCAGTCCAACCCCCTGCTCAAGCAGCTCCATCTAGATCACGTCACACGGGAACGCATCCAGGCAGCTTTTGAAGACCTCCAGAGAAGGAGGCTCCACAACCACCCTGGGAAGCCGGTGCCAGGGCTCCTTCATCTGAACAGTAAAATAGGTTTTTCTTATGTTTAAATGGGACTATTTGTGTTCCAGCTTCATCTCATTACCCCTTGTCTTGTCACTAGATACAATAGAAAAAAAGGATGTCCCAACACCCTGACACCCACCATTTAGATATTGGTAAATGTTAGTAAATTCCTCCCTCAGTCTCCTCTTCTCCAGACTAAACAGCCCCAGTTCCTGCAACCTTTCTTCACAAGGAATATGCTCCAGTCCTCTGACCATCTTGGTAAACAAAGGGGTTGACATTAATGCTACAAACTTTCACATTCTTTTTTCCATTTGTGACTTTATATTTAAGGTCTAGTGTCAACAGATGATTTTTACTCTTTACTGTACTCTTTAGAAATTATTTCATACTGTTTCTTTTACCAAAAAGAAAAAACCAAACGAAACCCAAAACCATTCAGAGAAGATAGGGCTCTGCCACAGCTCCACAAAACAGCAACCACAGTGACAGCAAGCATTACCTTTTAATTTCTTGCATGTCAACATGCAACTTTAAATGTTTGCATTGACAACTTTTAGTGACACTGACCAGGTAGCTCAATCCTAAAACTAAATCCCTCCACATGAGGGAGGGATTTAGTGAATAACTGAACATTACTAGTGAAAAGTCAGTGGGTGATAGTTGAAAATACCGAATTATCTCTACCTGCACCAGACAAAAAGATACACTTCTCTAAAAAAAAAAAAAAAAAGCTTTACATGTATTTAATAAACTACATTTTAATATATTCTGAAATTGAATAAATGTATCATAGATGAAATATGCCCAAAATATTCCTTTGTCCAAAATTTTGTCTGCATTTTTCAATTTAAAAAAAACAAAAACCACATAATGGTTTAAATTGGAAGAGACTCTACAGATTATCTTGTTCCAATCCCCACTTCCTCTAGACACGGTTACTCAAAGCCCCCATCCATCGCGGCATTAGAACATTGTCAGAGATGGGGCATCCATAACCTCTCTGGGCAACCTGTTCCAGTGCCTCACCACCCTCACAGGGAAGAACTTTTTCCTTACATCTAATGTGAATCTCCTCTCTCTCAGTTTGAAGCCATTACCTCTTGTCTTATTAGGGATACAAGTCCCTCAAATGGATAATTTGAGGTAAAAATAACATTTAGTTGGTGTTAGGGAAAGCAATCAGACAAGCAAGCAGGGACAAGGACTTTGGTACATACCCGTATAAAACTAAAGAGATCAGAAAAGCTACCAAGGTCCAGCCAACAGGTTCACCGAGTATCTGCCACTTCAACCTTCACAGTTGCAACAGTCTGAAAAGCACTTTGGCTTTTCAAGCATAAGAGAAAACAAATCCTACAGGTCTGAAATTGTCCTCTGAGCACTACTCTTTGAAACACAGAAATGAAAGATAGCATGTGGATGGATTGTTTGAAAACAAAGCCTTATAGTCTGAAAGAACACAAGATAACATACAGAACAGGCATACATAAGAGGGGTCCTGCTTTCCCGTTTCCTTATCAGCGGATACTGAATGTGTATTTATGTCCACATTGTGGATTACATGAACACCAGTGAGTGCTAAATATATCTGCAGAAAACTTTTATTTGTGTTTGATTTCAACATACTCCAGTATATGGCTCTGACAGATGTATTTTGGCTATTCTGCTTGGGCTTCCAACCTTACATAGGAATACATGAATCAAGCTACTAATGCTCAGAAGGACAATACTAGTGAGATAAGCTGCACTCCGCTCTCAGTAACCTATCAGTGCTTCTTCAGTAGGTTTTTTTTTCCCCCCATAAAATGACCACACAATTAACACTGAAAAAGAAAGTTTTCTTCTTCCAGACTATGGGGAAAAAAAAGAAATCAATTTCATGCCAAGAAAGTAAAGTAATTGCATTAAAAAATTAAATACCACAACACCATGAACAGAAATGCTTGTTTCAGAGTGAAGATTTTTCATTGTTAAGGACCACAAGGTGTTCTCCACAGATTCATATGCTGTAACTGAAGTCAGCTCAGTTATCTGTTCGGAGATTATCATCACTTAAAAAATACTGCACAACTATAACTTATACCACTTCTAGTAATAGCTTCTAATTGGTAACATCACAAGAAGCTTTGTTGTGCCTGAACTAATCATCTCCCATCAATCACTGCTGGTTCCATACTAAAAAAAAAAAAACTCACCCTACATCTCTTTTTATCATGTCCCTTGAATCGGGAAAATTTTGGAAACATGGCTGTAGAAACACTAGGCTCTGAACATAGCTAGCAACAGAAATGGAAGGAGTCTTATTTTCTTAGCTAATATCTACTCTAAAATTAACCACCAAGCTCTAAGGTTAACCCTCAAACAATGTTTCATAACAATGATTTACATACACTACCAGCAAACCTGGTAATGTATGGCAGTGCTAAAGAAATATGTGCAACAATTTTTGTCTTTGTACACTTGATTCAACACTTTGGTTAGAGCCTTGGATGCAGCATATAGCACTAGTAAGGGTAAACAGTAAATAATTCAGTGTCTGTGGTCTTCCCAAAAAAATGCAACACAAATACTGCCACTTCATGCTCTCCAGCATCTCCTATACCTCACAGATTTTTTCCATCATCAGTAGTGTTCTGTTCCCTCATCACATTGATAATGTGCATAAAATCACAAGTCATAAATGAAGCTTACAGTTGACTGCTAGATTTTGGGAGCAATGTTCTTTTGCATGAAGTGTTCCTAAGATAAGTATTAAATTGGGAAAGGAGTAGAGAGCTCTATCTCACAAAGTTTCAGATCTTTAAAAGACATGTAAATTTAGCATTTCTTATTAATGTTCAAATAGCAACAGTCTTAAACATGCAGAAATCTTTAAATAGCATGTGCATAGAAAACCTGCAGTAGAGAAAATAAGTGTCATAAGAAGGTATTTCTACACTAAAGGTAATGAAAGAATAATCAATATCTATCCATTCATCTTTTCAGAATGGAACTTACTTTAAAACATATTAAGGAATCAGAAAGTCTAACAGATCTTAGTCAATGTCTCTGCACAAACTTAAAAGCCTTGAACATGCCCTAGGGCAAGAGTCAGACCGTTCCATTAAGAGCACTATTAGGATTAGAGTTGCTATTGATGTGGGTGGTGTCACTGAGGACACAAGTACAATTCTGGACAGTAGATCCACAGAAGATTTGTGAAATGCCATGTTTAATCTTGCAAAAACTAAAATAAACAGAAGTCACAGAAAGGGTACATTACAACAGTTGCTTTATAGTGATGATAAAGGTATTGGATCGGACAGGGTAAACCTAATTAGAAACACTTCTCAAACCTCTGGGAAGCTGCCCACTGTGCTGAGGGACTGAGCAGCAGGAACAAGAAACCTGGTTACACAGTAAAAAAAAAAATTTTAAATGTATATTTCAAACCAATTACAACATCATGTATACATGGGGCTCCTATGTGCATAATATTATGCCTTTAACTATTACTCCAAGGACATCACTGGATTAGGCACCTTCTGTTTTCCTTTTTTTAATTTTACAACTGGGAACACTAAAATACTAAAAGCTGAGATGAGAAACTTTCTATATTTTACTACTATTAAGAGTTTCCAATGAGACATCATTCTGCAAATATCTATTTAAAGACTAGGTACAGAAAAAAAAAATCCAAGCATTACATATATGTATGTCTATCCTACATATAGTTTGAACATTAATTCTACACAAATAGCAACACTAAATAAACTTTGTTAAAGAAAAAAAAATTAGCCTGTTAGAGGAGGAGGGGTCTGGATGAACAGAGGACAACAGAAGCTCTGTTACTGCATAGCACTATGTAGTGTGGTACCAGAGTCTTTCAAGAAACAATTATTTTAACCTTTTGTTATTCAAGATGCCAGAACAGACACATCATAATTTAATCTTTTAAATAACTATGTGTTTAGCATTATGCTTTCAATAGGCAGTCTCACAGACTAATAGTTTAACATCAGTCTTTCTGTAATTCTGTTAATAGCTTCTTTATTTTTAGAAACTCTTCTCCATGTTTCCTACAATTTTCACACTGAATAAAAAGCAAAGCAAACTTTAAATTTGGTCCGTGACAGACATTACTGACTCAGAATAAAATCTCACCATCTCACTGGTGCCATTGCAAAGGAGTTCATTAAGGTAACGGTCTCTAAAGTCCACACAGTCAAAACCCAGCAAGAAGACACTCGCAGAGCTCTGTGCTCTGCTTCTTGGATTTAAAAATAAATGGATTGCATTGTCCAACCAGAAAGGGTCATAAATGGCATTTGAAAAACAAATACTTATGAAATAATTAAAATACAGCATAAGGAAAGTTTGCTTTAACTGAATAAGGTAGAACGTATACAGCTGGTTCATTTATCCATCTTGCATATCTTCATTTAAATGCTGCTACAATTTTAATGGCAAGGCATATAGATAAGGAGTGCTTTCTCACGGACGGTTTCTTACTATCACAGTGGTAGCTTCTGAACAAAGGCAGCAGTAACATACATCTGGAGGCTGAGCTAATGCTCTGCTCCTACAGTTAAAGTGCTGTCTTTGTCTTCCAGTAGCTTATTTTCTCCTAAGAGTTGGACTGTCTGCTCTCTTTAAGCTGAGAAGCCTAGACACCTTCCATTATACGACAAGACAGGGACCCACTAGCTACTGTTCATCTGATTCATGGTGTGTGTTTTAGGAACATTATCAAAACATAACAGCTGCAACTTATTTTCAGATTTTGACTCAAAAATCAGTACAGGGGATGGCAACTTAAGGTGGGGGGAAAGTATAATGTAGTTTTTGCTTTTAAACTTCTGACACTACATCCATATTTGTTGTGGTTTTTTTTTAAAAGAATGAATGAATGCATTGTAATATAGTATGAGCAAAGTGGACATTCCACACTGGAGAAGAGATAAAGCAGACCCCAGTAACATTTTCACAATACAGTTACATAAAAGATCCCCACCCATAGACACATCTGCATTTAAGATGAAGCCCTTGGAGGAAACACACCATCTTACCCCTACCATTCATCTTCTACAAGTCACACAACTAAACTATTTTTTAGTATCTCGATTAAAATGCTCCTGCAAAACAGGACTGGAAAAAGATGGAAAGGTTTCTGAGAAAGCTAAAAAGTTATTTTAAAATTAAATGACTCATTTTTACACCATGTGCAGAAGTCAGCTTCATCTACTGAGAGTACCACGTAAATAAAAAAGCTAAACAACTCATCTGAGTACAGGATACATCATTCCCCACTCCCAGGTGCAGGTATCTTGGCATCTATTACATTGTTAATTAGTTTCCAGCAACATTTTTGCCAATTAAAAAAAATCATTTAATACTTCTCCATCTGGGCATGAAATACTTTCAACGGAACATTTAAGTCTGTGAGCTACAAAAGAATCGCTCCCGATGTGCACGGCACCATCTCCCAAATCCCCAGCGGCCATCGTACCCTGCGAGAAGCACCTCGCCAAAAGGGGCATCATCTGTTAATGACACTTATTTCTGTTAGCATCGCTTCCTTCAGGCTCCCAGAGATTAAAGCTGATCACTGGTCCAAACTTGTGTTTCAAGAAACTGAAAGGATTTCAAGTCAAACCAAAAGATGCATTTCAGCACTGGATTTCACTGCCCTGTGACAGTCTGTCAGTACCTTAAAAAGCTCAACATGCAGACTGCTTCACAGACAGAGGATAGAAAGCTATCATTTATTTAGTTGTTTTCCCAAACAATATAGTGGATATTTGGGAATTTATATACCTAATGTTACTAACAATTACTCATGGAAGCAGATATTAAATGCCTTCAAAATAAAGATGATGCTGCTCCCACTCTCAGCGAGTTCATATATTCAATCCCAGCCGGCATCTCTCTTCCTTGCTTGGTGAAGACTGACTAAAAAACATGTAACAAACTTAATGCATTTTCATTTTGCTCCTGTCAGTAATGTCACTTTTGTTATAAAACATGCAGCTTAGATTTAG
The DNA here is from genome assembly GCA_013401255.1 of Urocolius indicus. Taxonomy (NCBI): domain Eukaryota; kingdom Metazoa; phylum Chordata; class Aves; order Coliiformes; family Coliidae; genus Urocolius; species Urocolius indicus. The sequence goes on along the minus strand of WBNH01008724.1, from coordinate 611,888 downwards.
AGCCTTACAGATGAAACATATGGATACCAAATATGAAGCCAGCAGTTCACATTCCATGAAGAAACAGATGGGTATCCATCTGCCAAAATGCCTGGTGAAATACCTCAGGTTACTGAGAGGTAACAGTACAACATTAGCTGATACTTGACCATTTGAAGTTACTTGTTTTTAAGCCACTTCTCAGAAGCATTACAAATACGACACTAGTCAATTTAGTACATGAATACCGGGCACTGCTACAGACCTTGTATTCAAGTCACAAGTACATTCTTTCTGACCAACAATACCATCTTCATTATGACACGGTAGGATCTGAAATACATTTTCAGCTTTTCAAGTTAACAGCTTCATAATTTACGTGGCAGATGTGCAAGGCAAACTGCACAGAAAAGAGATAAGCCAAGGAAAACATCCTGATGGCTGCAAATGAATTACAACTTGTGGGAGGAAGGAACTATAAAGCTATTTCCTATGCCTTACAACTTCTAATCACAAAAGACTACTAAGTAAACAAGATAACACAAAATCCACCACACACACACAATTTCAAAAAGAACAGTGACTTTAAGAATTAAACTGAAGCCTGATAAAGAACTCAGAAGATGTCTCACTTACTGAAACCACTATTGCACTTGGCCGAAGTCTACTCTTTCAAAGTTCCTCCTCCTCTCAAAAGTCACCCTTTGCAGGTCGCTATATTCTTAGTACTTTTGTAATTGCTATGCTAGAGTTGTAGTTTTTACAGATGTTGGGAATGTGAGACAACTACGTACATGGTAGTTTTAAAACATATTTGTGCATGGACTGAACAATTCTTTCCCAAGTTAACAATGATTTCTTCTCTCCTACAGCTGATCTCCTGCAGTACGTGAGTCTTAATACATTTATAGTCTTACATAAAAACATCCCTTGTGGCTTACTCGAGCAGATATATGGCTGCTTTAAATATCTTAATTTATCAATGATTGTGGAGTGGCAATAAGTAAATAACTTCAGATTCAGTGAGGATTTTGCCATGATAATACTATCAATGGGAGTTTTGTACCACCTCTGTATAAAGTATTTCATCTAAATCGCAGGACCATTTCTTTACTTCCCAGTTCTTTCTAGGTTGCTTTGGTTCAAAAGACCCACCCTAACATTCTTCAGTTAGCATCCTCTAATTTTAAATTATATAATCTTCACTACAATTATACATTTCCACAGTTCCGTTTTTAAAGGCTTACTAAGTATTATCATTTTACTTATTATTCATTCAAAAAAAACTTCTTTAAAAGGTGACTTACTAGATAAATGTTAGACTCCAGCAATTAGAATTAATAAAAAATACTTCCTTTTACCTCATGCTGGTAAGAACCCCACAATAGCATTTCCTTTGTTTTTCAGCATAAGTTTTTAAGCCACATTTGTTTAGTTCAAATTTTACCTGAAATTGGAGTACAATTACACCTAAACCGTTCTTGTGACAAATCTGATTAGTCTTAAGCATGAAAACCAATTTCGCAAACAAGTGTAAAAAAGATGCCTTTCAAGCAAGATTTGACACTTTGGTGAGATGGTTACATGCTAAAACAGCAACTGTGGTTTTGATTCAGATAGAAAGGTGACACTATTACTGCCCTTCGAAAATTTTTGGTCTCCTTGCACTCACACTGAAAATGTTTGGTCTCCCTGCACTAATGCAAGCATGTATCTGGCATATCACATTGAAGCCAGTGCTTCATAGCCTCTGTTCCTGTGGATTTAATTGATTTCAAAGTTCAAGAAGGTATGTTTAAACAATAGCAGTCTTATAGTCAAAAAAAGTAGAACCACAGAACTTGGATAACCTTTTGTAACTGCAGAATTAGATTTCCATAGGTATGTTGTAATCACATGATTTATTTTGCTCAGTCTTCAGATTTACTTTGCTACTCTGCTCCTTACACTTCAGTTGTTTTCTTCTGCAACAATTTTAATTTTTTTTTTTAAGTTAACTACATTTCTTTACAGAGTTCAGTCACATTGCATTTCCTTCTCCAAGGCTCAGCAAGAGACACTATGTGTTTTCCATCAAGTGCCGCATGTTTGGTTTTTTCCGTATTTGTGATCCAATCAGGTTACATGACTTTTATTGAAAACAAATATTTAACCAAGTAGGACAAAAAGCAAGAGAAATCTAACTTAAAACACACTTTGTGTAGAGTGCTTTGAATAAAACTCATGCACTCTGTAGAGTGAATGAATAAAACACCAGGACAAAACTAAACCTTAATAAAAACTGTTAGGCAATTATAGCATAAAACTATGCTGTAAAGAGAGAGACTGAAACACTCTTCACCATAGTTTACACCCTCCAAATCAACTGCATTTCTTTGTACTTTGGTAGATTCCTGTAAGTTCATGTGTAACTTCCTGAAAATAAAGCTCATTTTAGGTGTTCATAATATGTTGCGTAAACCAACTTCTGAATAAAGGTATCTAGTGCTGCTTCCTTCTTTGTGTGCACAAAGTATTAAGATAAAATATTCAAGGCCACAATTCAAGTATTTTAAGTGTGTACAGAAACCTTAACAGATACGAGATCAAAAATACTCCCAGTCATCGAGTTTCCAGGATTGGGGCACAACATTTTGAGAGAGAAGTATTTACAATGACGTCTTATCCTTCTTCCCAAACAAGAAATAAAAAGGGTACATTTTTTCAGAGGATAAGTGAGTTGTAGTGACACTCAAAATGAGGCAATAGCAAGCTCTGAATCTGTGTAACTTCAATCCACTTGTGTACCTCATACTTACTATTTTTGACAATAAAAAACTTTTTGACAGTAACGTTGGATAGGAGAAAACAGATCAACCTTGCACTAAGAAGAATAAGAGTAGCTATGATGCTCCAAACCCTCTAGAATGTTTCATAATGACCTCTGTACTCAAGACAGCCCATCTCCTACTTCCAAAACAAACTTGAAGTTTTCAGTGTCAAAACAGTCGTGTCATTACCGCTCTAACACTATCCCTAAAACCTACCACTCTTTTGATAAGCAATCTCCTCACCTCTAAAGCTTCCACAACTCTCTGCTCTTTGTAACAGATCATTCACTGTTCATACGAAATTTGTTCACCTAAAAAAGTTCATCCTAGGGTTTTCTGACACCATTAACAGTACGTCATAGTTGTAAGTTTCCACTGACATAACAGGTCAAGGAAGCTCCCTGATGCTTGAAATATATTAGTTAAATAGTTACAGATAAGATTTTATTCTGAAAAGCAAGAATGTTGCCTCGTGGTTACTACACCTATGAATGGCACAGACCCATTCAGTGTTACCAATCACACTGAATTCTAAATAATCCAAACTTTCCTTACTCAAAGAATTGATTCAAGTATTTATCAACTGTATATGATGTGGACAGAGGAATGCACATGCAGTAATATAGAGTTTAGTACTGCCAGAAACCACATACTCTGAACATTAATGGCCTGTACTTAATTATCTTTTTAGTTTCATCTATCCCTTCATTGCAAGCGGAGTATCATTGCCTTAATTCCAGATTTATTACAAATTAAATATCACTCTAAACACATGCTAGCTGTTCCACTAGGAAGGGCTGATTAAAGTTGAAACAGTTCAGGTGCTGAAGCTTTCAACATACGAACTGATCATTCTCTGCTGCTACATAATCACTTTGGCCCCGAGACATGTCTTGCAGCTCTATACTTCAGTCTTCTGCAATCATTTTGAGAGGAATAACCCTGAGTACAGATAACTTCTATAAGACAACAGTAAGCACCCGTTACAAGCTCTTCTCTCATCAGATTCACAGGCAAAGTACAGGTAAAGTTATCAGATCTGTTTAGCCCCACTCTGAAAGTGCTATCCTTGAAGCCTCCAGGCTGACCAAGGGCTCTAATTCTGGTCAGGTCGTCTCCCTGGCCCCTTCAGGCTCAATGCAACCAGAGTCAGACAACAGCCTCCCAACTGCACGTAAATGGTGCTCGTCAAACACACCCAACTTTCACAACACAAGTTGCACTCTATCCCTAAAACAGTCTAGCTGTGAAGGGCTTGTGGTTTCCTTTTACCTTCAACTACAGAGCTATGACTCTGTACAGCTTCACATCATCTGCAATGTAGGAAAGTATTAACATCATACTACCCATGAAAGCTTGTTTTGTATCTCAACGGAATCTAGAAGTACGGCCCAAGTATCAGGTGATGTACAAGAAAACTGCAGTTTAAATACAACCTCTTGTCCTGGAAAATGTCTTAAGACTGAGGCAGAAGCTGCACTGCACTTTTCAGAGTAGGAGAAAAGAAAAAGAGCAACAGTTTACAGAAAATTATCAAATTGCAGACTCATAAGCAATTGTTTTCCTTCATTTATTCAAGTGTCTTTCGGTGAAAATGCTATGCAGGAGGTATTCAGCAGGAGAGAGAGGCACTCTCAATCTCAATTACTATCTCAGTCTTTGTTTTCCTGAAGTGAAACATATTACCATTTACTGATCTTATTTTTAAAACACACTAGAATTAATTCTATAGTTGCTGTTGTTTGAAAAAAACTCACCACCTCAACATCAGATTTCAGGCCTCTTGCCCCCTTGAAAATAATTTAAATCAGAGCTCATCAGCTTCTCTCAAAATAGTTTCCTTACAGGCTGCTTGCTTACTATTTGAAGTTGAAAGCAAGAACTGTTCCACTATTCTATGCAGTGCTACAATACTTGCTACAGTCAATAGCTCTGATCCACCTGCGATGTTTCATATGCAATACTGAAATCCAATCCAGAGAAGACCATTACATGTCAGATCACTCAAGGAAGATACATGGAGTGTTTAAGTATGTACTACATAGAATATGCCTGAACACAAGAACCTTATTTCTTGACTCCACAAATACAGCCATAAGATGAACACAATCAAGACCCTTTAAATTTGTGTTTCCGTGTCTCCAGGACCATCTTCCTTTTCCTAGGAAGAAAGCTATTAAAAAAACAAAACCTCTCCCTGCACCTCACCTTGCTAACAAGTAAGAACATGAGATTTTGCCTCTTAAATTAAGGCACAATTAAAACTTTGCAGTTGCTCTGAGTACTTTCTGCTTCTTTAGCATAAGGAGGGCTGTTCAAGGGGAAATCTTTCAGTATCATCATCTCTGACAATGTCAAAAGATGCCTATTACAGCTTATAAAAAGAAAATAAAGGCAAGTGTGCAATGATAATGCTGCAGAATAAGCTGCGTGCATCCAACAGTTTACAGCTAAGGGCAAAGAATCCTGGGGGATTTCCTGCTACACCTTCACCAGTGCTACACCAGCCAGTGCTTCTTCAGGATCTAGTGGCCCCAAAAGTGCTCTCTGACTTCTTGATTCCAGTCTGTTTTAAACTTGACTGTATGCCTTTCAGTGTTCTTCAGACTTTCTCACCTGTCTTGGTTTTGTTTTCACATGAGAACAACCAGCAACTCTAAATTTTGCATTTTTTTTCCAATGGACATTTCAGCTCTCTCAAACATATGGGTCTGCTTTGAATTATTTCCTTAATCCTCCTCTTCACCGATGATGAGTTTTTTTCATTGCTGTCTTTAAGAAGATGCAACAGCTTTGTTATGAGCACTTTCTTTTTCTCTGTGTCACCTGCAAGAATTCCACTCTTCAGCATGCACTTGAAAGCTTTTTTTTAAAATTCCTAATTTTTATGTAAGCAAGTTTTTAAAAAACCAAATCCCCAAAATACTACTTTTTTTTTTCTGTATGCTTCTGTTGCTCACAAAAAAGACTTTTAGTCAACAGGCTTTATGTTCACTGTGACAGAGTAGCTCTGAAAGTAATATCCTGAATCAGAATCAATGCACAGCTCAGGATCAAGTCAAGGCCTGCCATTTACTTTTTTGCTAGCTCTTTGGTGCACCAACTACTGATCTTCCAAATGTGCAGCATTCTCAGAAGATGCTGATGGAATGCGTATCTAACCTACACAGGACACTTGAAGTCACTCACTGCTATCGCATTTCCTGCCCACATCCCCTCTCTGCCATCCACATGGGGTGGGAGGATATCAAGCAATAGCTGTCTTCCTCTTCTTGCTCTGACCTCATGTATTTAGTCTTGAATTTTCAGTTCACTGAGATTGACCGTTAATGTTTGTTAATGTGGTCTGATAAAGCTTTTTCAATGTGTGGCTTACTCATTCGGCCACGCCTCTGCCTACTGTTCTTGACCTGTAAGAGAGTCCTGTTAACCACACTTTTAAAATGAGACACTGACAGAACACATTTACCCAAATTCCAGGCTTCACCTTATTCTTCAGTCTTCTAAAATCTGTCTTGATCTATCAAGACAGATATGTCTGTTACAAAGAGTATTTCACACAATAGACCTATAGGAACTGTTTTTCTCTTCACCAACTGGAGGTCTTCCATTAAATTAGTTGTCACCTCCTGATAAAGTTAATATAGTACCATCAAAACAAAGTTATGCTGATAAACAGTTCTGAAAAATCATTCATTTCCCCACTGAGGGTCAGTAGCAGCAGGTTGCCCAGAATGGCATCTAGACAGGTTTTGAATACCATCAGAGATGGAACCTCCATAGTATTTCTGGTGTTTGACCACAGGCACAGTAAAAACAGTGTTTTCTTCTGTCCAGATGAAATCTGATGTGTTCTAATTTGTCTTGTCAAGTTTTATTAGTTTACTGGGTCTTCCAGGACTACTTCTGGTACATGTTGTTTTAGTCTGCCATAAGCAAGCCTTTGATATCAGGTGGTTCTTCAGAAAGACAAAATGGAACCTTCTCACTGAACCATATCAGAATAATTACTACAAGGAAAAGGAAAAAATTGCATGAAGAAAGCAAACATCACTGTTCCATGAACACTGTTTCATGAACACAGTGGGGAAAAAAAACCACTTGCACAGAATTTAAGTCAACTCAAATGTAGTTCCTAAAAATGCTACAATTACTTAGTTTTCAGCTTATTATAGTGCAGCCAGTAAATTAAAAAACCCTAATCTCTTCCCATTTCAGACTGTTCATGATTTAATAAACCTGAATTACTATGTTTGTGTGCTGCTACAAATGTATCTAAGAATAAAAAGCAGTCACTGTAATCCTAAATAGACTAAATTAGCTTAATACCCATTTTGTTTTGTCATTCAATTTCCTTTGAAGACAGGTCACAACCTAGAAATCCTTCTACTGCGTATTAAGCAGTGGGACAAAGTAACTTTGCCTAACAGTTATGGCAGTGACCTTCTACAGCTATTCACAGCAGAGTATCCAAAAACAGGCACAGACAACGCCCATCCAAAAAAGGGCACACCATTCAGACTAAGTATTATGAGATGTTGTATCAACACTCATTGTTTGATTGAAACTTTCAGACTTGTGTCTCACGTTAAATAAAGAGTAGCTTGGCAAACTAAAATCCCAAGTTCACAAGCATGCATTCTTGGTCAAAGCAAGTGTTCTTGTGTGGAAGGTGTCCGGTAAATCACATATAAATTATCTTTGAAACTGCCAAGCCATGTGTATTTGTGAAGTATAATGATGTTCCCTCTCCTTTCATAGGTATCATTTGTTAAACTGGTTCCTCCAGGAGATCAAGTAACTCTTATATCCTAAAAAGGTAACAAGAGCTGTTTCAATAGCTTCAGAGACCCAGTTTCAAGTTCCTGTCCACATACAGATGATAATTTCAAATTACACTGTGCACTTAGAGCAAACCAATTTCATTGTGATTCAATACAATAACTATTTATTTCTTTACTCACCAATGGTAAGATTACTGGATTTTTAATGATCTAATGTCTGCAACTACAGAAGTTACAGTTACTGTGTAATCAACAAAATCCTGACACTGGCAGTTTAAAGGCAAAGACAGACTCCACTTTCCAATTAGAAGTCTATTAGCACTAACTTTTCAACCTGTCTCACACAATGCAATCATCTGTTTGGCAGCAAGGAGAGTTAAACCCCAGTGTCAGAAGTTAACTCATTTGAACAAGAAACACCTTTGAACAGAGGGCTTTTCACCCACCTGTTTGTATAGTTAAAATTATTAAGTCATCATAAAACCAAACAATAAAATTAAGTGATAAGAATCATTAAGATATCAGCTCTATTTGCAGATGTATGTTACAAAGATTATTTTTTCAGAAGATGCATCCCACCACTGCAACTGCAATAAAATTACCTAAAGTTATTAAAAGACTTTTCCTTCTTTTTAACATTTAAAATTGACTTACATAAACCTTCAACTGAGTGGTGCCATGTAACATAAGATACATACCTCCCAAGAATCACATAGAGATATATTTGTTTACTAAATATAAAGTTATCCTGAAAGAAGTACTGAACAGTCTGTAATGTACGGTAGGATGCTTCTAAACAGTTTGATAGGACAGGGACAGCAACCCACAAGAAAAATCATGTATTGTTATGACTCAGAATGGAGCAGAGAAGAAAACCCTACTCCCTAACTCCCAATAGGTCTCATTATTATTACAATAGATTAAAAAAAAAAAAAGTGGGTTGGTGTCATTAAACAAGTTGAATATACACTAATATTTCTAACTGTATCCCAAATGGACCAGTTAATATCTATTAAGGGTGCAGTCAATATTTAACTGGTTAGGATAGGATATGCTATTTGGATGAGAGGAGTGAAGAGTACAACCACTTTGAGGTAATTTCCTTAAAACAAATAAACATACACTAATGATACTGATGGTGACACATTAGTTTCATTTTTAGTGGCAAACCAAACACATCCAAAAAGATCTATTTAAAGTAACAATCTACAGAGAATACCACTCTCACTACTCTGCAATAACTGGTATTTCTAATATAATTAGCTGCACTTTTAAGTCAAATTCAAAGCATTTCATATGAAGATCTGCTGGATCCTGAGATCACTTCTAGTCTGAATCATTTAAAATGACAACATATATAACATACAAGTGTATTTCAATGGAGATCACAGAATCTTAAGGGTTGGATTAGATGATCTTTCAAGGTCCCTTCCAATCTGCCAGAGCAGGACCACCTAGAGTAGGTCACACAGGAACTCACTCCTTTCTCCCAAATCTGGGACCTGAGAATGGAGCCAGAAACACTGATGCATATCCCCCAACACAACAGTGGTACACAGAAAAGTTAGCTCATGAACTTGAAGTAATGGTTTACAAAATAGAAGAGGAATCTGAAGAAACATAAACTTCAAATTTAAATTGATGATCTTTCCAAGTGCTTTTGCAGCAAAAAAAAACACTAACTGTGCAGTTTCAAACAATAAGTTATATACAAATGTATTGTTACTGAAAAAAGGTCACAGCCTATCTCCCTGTCCTTTCCCCTATCAGCACGTGTACTTCTGTTGCCGTAAGCAGCTGCTTATGCAGCACACTAACAAATCAGTTGAGAACCCTAAATGCTTGGGGGTTTATCAGCAAGATAACACTAGCAAATACTGAACTACACAACAGCTGCACAAGGAAGGCAAAGAAATGAACGGCCAGGTATAGAAGTGGGACATTCCCTTTTAGAGGAAGAACCACATGCTAATGGTGTACTTCTAGCACTAACCCTGTACCTTGCCCTCCTTTGTCCCTATTTATTCTTACCTAAATACCATTCCTTTCTTTATGCCAGTAAAAATATTTGTGTGACCACGGAGTTAACTATACCAGGGAAAGGATTCAGCAGAGAATTAAATTGGCAAAACAACTGGTTAGTCTGAGAGATTCTCCCATCAAGCAGAAAATACGCTCATGTCAGCAAAAGGAAGAGAGAAGCATGCAGTCTGTGGCAGACGGAAGGCTGTGAAACCTCTTTCACCATCAACCTACGCTTACACTGACTGTGAAACTACAATGTAAGATTTCATGGCTTGGGCTATGTTTTCATATCTGTGGCAGTGCTGATGGTGTTTGAGACTTCAGGGCAACTACAACAGAGCACTCAGCCACATGTTCTTGTGTCCTCTGCCTATGCTAGCTTTAATGGTCCCTCTCCTCTGCCCTTCCCTCCCATCTCAACACCACTTCCTCAGCTGAGCAACACAAACACTTGTGCAGTTGTACAGTGAATAAGTCGAGAGAACTAATCTGACTTCAAAATAAGTAGAGTCCTTTTCAGAAACAAAGGAAGACAGAAAGCTTCCAACTGGATCTGTTCCTCTGTCTGCTTTACTGCACAGCATCCAAACCACCATACTTACATAGCACACGAGACAAGGATAAATAAGCAATGACTATTTTTTCTAAGACTGTTACTCAAACAAAACACTAAGAGAACCACACCCCACACAGCTTTCTGAAAAGAAATGAACTACCAAATTTTAACAATTCCTCATGTCCTAATCTTTACAGACACTTGTACCCTAAAAAAAAAAAAAAAACGCACCGCAGTTAGAATCAGATCTTATTTTTCAGAAGCAGAATAGAGAGATTGTTTTGTCATGAAGAGTTATGCTCTTGTCATGGTTTAGTAAGGAGTTGCTTTTGCTTAGTAACAGAGGGAGCGGGTTGCAGTGAAGACCCGGTAAAAGTTTTTTAGACTCTCCCCCGACTCCTGGGTTCAGACCCACCCCTTGGCCCAGCTGGGCCAATCTGGCGCCTCTGCGATCACTATTTGAGGACGGGAATTTGAGGTGCGAGGCAGGAGGTGTAAGAGTGGTACAAGATGGAGGCGACCATGCGGACCCCACAGTCGGAGAAGGAGGAAGGATGGAGCATCAGACCAGAGACCCCTCTGCAAGCCGTGGTGAGAGTGCAGCCGGTACCCCTGCAACCTATGGATCAGCAGCAGCAACTTCATGTGAGTGTGCCCGGACGGGCCAGAGACTGTGTGGGAGAGGTGGTCATGGCACAGGACATGCTGGAGAGCCTGTGCACCGCAGAGCAGCCCCACACGAGAGGCAGAGAGGAGCAGCAACTTTTGGGACAAATGAGCATCGGTGCAGCCCGTGCAGGGCTTTGGGACAAATGTGCGTCGGTGCAGCCCGTGCAGGGCTGCCATGTGTGTGTGGTACCTCACGGACTTGCAAGGAGGACTGGTGCAGAACCCACTTGCCCTGAGGTTAGACAAACGGCAGAAGCCACCAGGAACGGACTGACTGAAACCCCCACTCCCTGCCCCCCTGGGCCGTTCAGGGGGGACGGAGGTATAAAACACCGGGATCAGGGCTCTGAGCCCGGGAAGAGGAGAGGGGTGGGGAGCAGGTGGTCTTAAAGGGCTGGTCGGACTCTTCATCTCTGTACCATTCTGTGTTGTTTTGTTTTGGTTCTGGTTTTTGGGGTTTTGTGTTTTAGTTGGTATTAAATTGTTTTCTGGTTTTCTTCCCCAAGCCGAGTAGCCTGGTCTGTTTTGTCCTGCACCTTAAGCGGCAATTAAGCTCTCCCTGCCCTTTAGCAATCCTTAAGTCTTCGGTACTTGAGGCTAATCGTGGTCTTTTGTTCCCTGATGGGCAGGAACCACGACAGCTCTCCTACACAATTGCTCTAAAGGGACTACCAAGCACCCTTAAAAGAAAGCTTTAGCTACACTACAGTTGTTTCTTCCAAATGAGACAGGCAAATAAAGCTGTCAATCTTCATCTATAACCGGGTATATATTTCAACCTATGTCATTAAGACCCAGCACCCTATAAGGAGATGGAAAAAGACCAACTACAAAACTCCATATTTTGTTTACTTGGTACATTTGCTACTGATCTAGTGTTTCACTTTCTTGCCTTGTATTTGGTTTGCCTTATGAATAATAAAAAAATTGATAAGCATTTATGTGATTGTACACCTTTGTTTTAGTAAAAGAGCCATTAAAGGGAGTAGCTGTCCTACTTTTTCCACTTCCAAGAAGTCTACTGTCTATGCAGTAGTTAGGCACACACAGTGGTTATTTGGAAGTTGAAGTTTCGTATCAAGCACGTGCAAGCAAAGTATTTGGAACACAGCTGAAGCAACAAGTTCTGCGTGCTGGAGATGACTTTCTCAGCTTCAAATGTGGCTTTAATGCAGAAGGGTCCAGTTGGAGGCCTGTATCTAGCGGAGTCCCTAAGGAGTCAGTGCTGGGACCAGTACTGTTCAATATATTCATTAATGACATTGGTGAGGGAACAGTGGCACTGTCAGCAAGTTTGCTGACTATATTAAACTGGGAGGAGTTGCTGACACACCAGAAGGCTGTGCTGCCATTCGACAAGACATGGATAGGCTGGAGGGTTGAGTGGAGAGAAATTTAATGAAATTGAACATGGGCAACTGAAGAGACTTGCACCTGGGAAAGAACAACCCTGTGTATCAGTACAGATTGGGGAATGAACTGTTAGAGTAGTGTAGGGGAAAGAGACCTGGTGGGCAGCAGGATGAGCATGAGCCAGCAACGTGTCCTCGTGGCCAAGAAGGCCAGTGGTACCCTGCTGAGGTGTATTAGAAGGGGTGTGGCAAGCAGGTCAAGAGAATTTCTCCTCCCTCTCTACTCTGCCCTCCTGAGACCATATCTGGAATATTGTGTCCAGTTCTGGGCCCCTCAGTTCAAGAAGGACAGGGAGCTGCTGGACAGACTTCAGCACAGGACCACAAAGATGATTCAGGGAGTGAAGCATCTCCCTTTACAACGAAAGGCTGAGGGAGCTGGGGCTCTTCAGCTTGAAGAGGAGGAGACAGAGGGGTGAACTCATTAATGTTTACAAATATAGAAAGGACGGGTGTCAGGAGGATGAAGCCAGGCTGTTCTCAGTGATGTCCAATGATAGGACAAGGGCCAATAGGTACAAGCTGGAACGTAAGAGGTTCCAAAGAAACACAAGGAAAAACTTCTTCACTGTGAGTGTGAGGGAGCACTGGAACAGGATGACCAGATGGGTTGTGGAGTCTCCTTCTCTGGACACATTCAAAACCCATCTGGATGAATTCCTTTATGACCTACTCTAGGTGGTCCTCCTCTGGCAGGGGGGTTGGACTAGATCTTTCAAGGTCCCTTCCAACCCTTAGGATCCTGTGAGTCTATGAAATGGGACTTCCTGTATTACAACTTGTAGAAAGCTGTATCCCAAACTTCAGAATAAACCAAAGTGAGAAATTCCAAAAGCTCTGAAGTGAAGCATAGGTCCCTTCCAGCCCTTGAGATTCTGTGATTCTAGGATACGATTCTTAAACACATCTGTGTTCTAAACTTACCATCCTATGAGACAATGCTTTTCATTCGCCAACATCTCACCTTTCCATTTTTAAAAGAGCTTCTGATTTTCACGTAAATACAGAAGTTAATTAAAAATTTGAAATGAATGGAGATACGACCTACAAGAATCAGATTAGAATTTCACAGCTGCATTTTAGGATGCCTACAGTGCTTAGAGTAGCACCTTGAAATAGGCAAGTCTGAGAAGAGAAAGCAGTAGTATGTGCCACATGTGCACAATGCTTTGAAAGTAATTATACCTTGTACGTGAAATAATTATGCAAATAAGCTAATATTTTATAATACACTAGCTGGCAACACAACCAAGAGGAATTAGCACAGAACTGAGTTAAGCACCTTGATCCTTTTGACTACAGTTGCACACGGTAATGTAGGTAAAGCTCTTATCTTTGAACAGCTTCATTTACCTCCCAAGCAGAAGCCTTGTCTTATTTCCTCCAAGGCAACACAAAGTTACATTTTAAAAATACCTCAAGGAGGTAAAGTTGTCACACACACACACACCATTTAGATTCCCTGAAAACACAAACCACCAACACCTTAAGCTAGCCTTACACAACATAATACAAACTATTGTTTGCTTCCATAGGGTATACAATAGCAATAACACATTTGAAAGAATGCTAACAAAAGCACCACTTGAAGGAGTGTTTTGATCAAACTTGCATGTTTGGTCATAATGACCTCAAGCTAACTCTTAATGTATACTTCAGCTTGTTGGTATTTGCTTACTTTTGAATGCTCCACCAGTTGAATATTCAAACAGGAGAATGACCTATCTATGTACCTGAGACAACAGAACAGAACACATTCAGAGATGCTTATCACAAATACTAAGCTACATGGCCTAAAGAGCATAACTATTTTTAATCCTTATAAAAATCAGCAACTTTTTGGAAGCTTTTTTAAGGAGAAAAGCCCTAAGAAATAAATGCTGTGACAAGTGCTTGGCAGACACAGCCATGCACTGCTGCAGATCCAAATTATATGTTTCAATACAGTCTTCCTTTGCATTCCCAAGACTCTTTCCCAGGCAGAGGACAAGTCCTTACAGAGCTGGAGATAATAATCATCATCTCCTTGTAATAATGATATAAAGTGCTGTTCTTAAAGCAGTTATCAGCAGGACATCTCTTAAGCAGCAACAGGAGGATAACTCATGCAGTGAGGGTTAACTGTCCCTTACATGAAACGATGGAAGTGTTCACTGCTCTGAAGATCTCGCTTATGCAAACCAAAAGAAGTCTTAAATATAAAGAAAACTAAACGATCCTGGAACTGGAGGAAGGGAGTTTATGGGAAGGTCAGATAGCAATGGAGTAGTATTAGATACTTATTTACCCTTTTGCTGTATATATCATATGATGGATCATTTACCATAATACCTGCTATTACTAAACCAGCAAACAGAACTTCATTTCAGAAGAGCTCAATAGTCTGAGTGGACAAATCCATGAACTGTAAGAAAATCACCCATAAACAAGAACAATTACAGGCACATTAAAAAGAAAGAAGAAATTGGGCAGGCAAAAGGATTTAAAACCCCCAGCTGAGTATACGTAGGATCCTGCTTATATGTTAGTCAAATGTGAGCATTGTAGAGGCAACAAGCAAATGAAAGTTAACTGTAAGCCATGTAATTGTAGGGTAAATTACTGGTATGCATTTCCCATACTAATAAGTACAATGTAGATATAGCATGAGCTAGCAGTCAACATGAGACTGGGAATAAATAAATACAGAGTTTTAACTGTATCAACTCACTGTGACTCAATTTACTTGACAATTATCCTCTTACTTTTACTCATCCGTGAGGTGAAGGCAGTCCAGAAACCTTTACTTCCCAGCTGACAATTTACACACTGTGCTTTAGGCTACAACAGCTAAGAATTGCAATGACAACCAAAGCAGTAATTCACTCTGCTTTGAATCTGGCCTTCTCTTTACAGCTTGTACAATTAGAAGTTCTAAAGAAAATACGTTTAATAACTCAGAGGACTTCTTCCCTACCTAGTTGTACTGCAGCTGATGGCAGCAGCTTCTTTAATCCTTCCTTTTACACCCAAAATCAATATCTGAACAAGTAACAGAGGACTCTAGTGCTTAACTCTACAAGAAAAAAAATCTCAAGTATTATGCTTCCAGCATTTAGCATCCATAGAAGCATTATAATCAGTTCTAAACACGACAATTTAGTCTCCATTTAACATCAGCTTAAAATATTACATACTTAAGCAATTCAAGCTTGCAAAATGTATGAAAGTGTAGCTCTAACATTGCAGCTCCCACTTTGCATCATGAGGGAGTGCACATACATTCCTGGTGGGTCACTAGAAAGGTGTGGCTAAGAGAAATACTAGCAAAGCAGTTAGGAGTCAGCTAGGCTGACAACCAACTGAACTGGAAAGGGCATGTTAAAAACAGGATGGTGGCTGTCATATTCCTAATACTGGCAAGAAATTCACATGTTCTCTCCTTCTCTTTTTAAGTAGACATCGAAGAAGCTCACCAACTCAGTTTCGGTGAGACAGTTGACACTAATTCAAATTAACATCTTTACAACATGCAGAGCTGTCATCTTCATCAAATTTTTAATTAGACTGTTTCTTACTCTTTGATGTGTAGAAGGTAGTTAAAATGTGCTCTCCTGCTTTCTGGTCATGCATGTGGAAGACACAAAAGCTAAGAATGGCAATGAAAGTTTAACGAAAGGGGCTATAAAGTCTCATCCTATTGTGCTACAGGCAGCAATCTAATTTCAATGGGTCCAAAAGTTTTCATCCTGGTTACTGCATGTCTGTGAAACTAGTTAGCAAAATCATTCAATTAAAATGACATATTAAGAGAAATTCTAGTTATGATGAGTTCAACTACCCTTGCTAAACGTGTATGTACAAACACTCTCTTCTGCTTTAGGCAGTACCACCTTGTGCTAGGGTAACATAAGTTAACATTTCAGGAAACTAAGAATCAGCAGATTCTGCTTCAAGAAAAAAAGAGTTCAATAGAACCAAAGAGAGAAATGATGGCCTGACTTTTGAACTTGGCCACAAGGCCAAGCTATCTTCCCACCTCTGCCAAGCTAAAAACTGTTTTAACGGGGTTTCTTAATATTCCTTGGTTGATTTTGAAAAGGCCACAGGTTTATCTTCATAAAACTCCCCTAGAAATTTCACAAGGAATGCAAAGCACAACATAAACTTGTCTAGTAAGACTGGAAAAGGAAGTTACCAAGTTGCGTAATACTCTAGATTTTCATAGCCAGGACTCCAGAATTGTATCTCAAGGACTTCAATACCTTTTTCCAGTTCTGTTATCACACACTAGGGAAATATTTTGTTAGAGCCTTTGATTATCAAAATACAGATGCACTCATACCAATAAAAATATGGCATTTCTCCTATAAGCTGCTTCTACACAATACTATTCAGCCTGCAGATTTTTAATCTCATGCAGCTCACAAGAAGTTCAAAGCCAACACTTACCCTTAACTTTCATCAGATTTACAAGGCTGTTTCAGAGTGGGCATGGGGTAACTTGAACCCCCCACCATGGAAGCCACAGTATTTCTGGCACCAGAGTCATCAGGGCATTCGGAGACTGCTGCAAAACCCATCATGCAGCTGAACAGTAGGATAGCTGGTGACCATCACACTTTTCACTTGTCAAATGGTCTTCAAGCTCACACTTCCACCAGCTATCTAAAGCACACAATGTGCAACTCTGCACTCTGTCACATTAAAATGTTGGTATGCAGCTCATTAGGCCAGAAAAAATGGCCATCTCTTGCATATAATGCTAAAGTTACGTGTTTCTACCATAGACCTCACCTAAGCCTTTGACATTACTTCCAGAGTGACTCAGAGCTAACACCTGACTCACTAACTCTGCACCAAGTACCACCCTGGACTCCAGCCATCAGAAACCTCTGCTGTTTAGATTGAGTTTACTGTTAAAGAGCAAACAGGTTGAGGACAGAGGGCTGCACTTATTTTTCCAATTGTTTTGTTTACTTTCCAATTCAGTTTTCACCTTTCTTTGGTGAAAAGAATCCATACAAGTGAACATCTAAAAAGAGTTGAATTAACTTCAGAATAACTTTTATTCATATAACAATGTGAAATAGAATTTCCAGGAGAAATAAGAAAATGTATGCCTATGCCTTTAAAACTACAAGTTAACCAGAAACTCAACAGAAACTCAATATAAATCCACACATTTGAAGAACTCTTGCACACACTGTAGTACATGGGAAAAAACTAAAGTGGAAGAAATTCAGCATCTATTTGGAATCTGCATAAATAAAGCTTATTAGGGCAAGCAAATTTTAATGGGTACAGAACAGGCTTTATTAGTTTTATGCCCACAATGCCCAGTTAAAAACAAAGTATTACTGTTCAATCATAACTAATCAAGGTACTTAAATCTTAAGAGTGGTGGCTTATATTAGCAATTAAGAACAATGAAGTTACCAAAGGGGAGAATAAGACACAAAGTATCTTGACATATCTTACAACCACCTAAATATAATGGTCAATCACATAGTCTTCCTAGATTTTATATATAATAGGGCCACAATTCAGTACTGAAAATAACTCTCATGCACAAAAGTATGCAGTTCTATACTTCTGAGTTACTAGAAAATGCTATATTACAAATAATAAAGGTGATTCTAGTGTGAAGAAAACTATAAAGCAGAATAGACCTAATGAACTTGATTTCTCCATTTTTATCACATTGAAGAAGATGTAAATACTAAATACTTCAATACTACTAAACACAATCTTGAGTTTTTCCTGTGTATTTTGAAATTGTTAACACTTCAGGCTCTAAAACTGAAGAATTTTAATAGGTTACCATTTTTATTTAGTTTTTTTTTTTTTCTGTTAAATAGTCCACAGTATTGAAAAAAAAGAATTGAAAGTAGCTTAACTATGTATTGTCACTTAACTTTCACATACTGAAAAAGCTGGAAATAGTTTAACAGAAGTCCTGCACCTTGAAATATATCTGACCTCACCAAGCTCTCAGCCACCTGAAGTCCAAATAAAGATAAAAACACCCAGATAAGTTGAAACTAAGATAAGTCGGCTGAATATAGAATCCAGATGCAGAGCTCACAACTAATACAAAGCTAGCAAAGTTTGAGCTAGTGCAAAAGCTTGAAATTTTGCTATTTCAAAATCACTTTGTGATGCCACAGCATCAGCGGTTATTTATGAGGCAGATAATATCGCTGAGCTTCTTCTGCACAGGACTTTGTAAGTTATGGCCTTAAGACAGAAGACATTATGACAAATCTGCAACACACACAATGGGACTATTGATTATAATGTCTCTAAATACTATTTACTCTGCAGGCTCCACTTCCCCCCCTCCTCCTCCCATTCTTTTTCTTTTCTTTTTAAACACAATCTGCTTTATTTGGATAACGTTATTCCCAGAAACCCAAGTTTATTCAAAAAAGCATTTTTTATTATTTGAAATGACCTCTTCTTGCATCTTTTGGAAATGGAATGTCTTTTCCAAACCAGATTTTCATGTACTGTTTAGCTTAATAACTTACAAAATATCTTTAAACAGTTTTAAGAGAGGACAGTGTCTATTAATAGTGATCATTAATCCTATGCAAATAAAAGTACACAAGCAAAACTCAGAAAAACTTTATTTCCCTGAAAATGTCCTGGAACACAAGACACACCTACTTGGGTTGTCCAAGTATATACCTCATTTGTCACATTATAAAGCTATTTTAGCAAGAGCTGACTTTGCATGCAAGAAGCTGTTACAAGTAAACAACCTCCTCAGGACAAATCTTATTCACAGTGGTTTTTAAATGTCATCTTATTCTTGGCCTAGAAAAGTCTCAGCCATACAGCACCATAGCAAAATACTTGACTGTCATGGAGAAGCTGGCCTTTCTTTTCTCTCTGCTTCTTTAAGCCTATATATAATGCAGGCCAGTTGAAGAATTGTTTCAACTTCAATTTTGAAAGACTTGCCCTGTGACTTCTAAGGCTTGGTTCAACTATTAGTTCATGTAATCTCATTTGTTATATGCTAATCTACAGACCTTCAGCTAGTTATTCGTCTAAGGAGCCCACACTTCACAGAAAAGTCCTGCAAGTTTGTCCCTAAAGATTTATTAATAAAGGAGGCAAAACATAATCTTTGTTGAGTTCCCCACCGTATCAAATTTTTCTTGTGCCAAAAATAAAGGAGTGGTTGAGAAACACAACAATAACATCATGTTCTCAAGCTGCAACGTGGCGACTAAGATAACCAAGTCTGCAGCTCAGTTTGTAGTGGGAGGAGGTTCTAGTCAAGGAAATAAACTTGCAAGTATCTGGGACATTTAAATGTCTGAAGGGTGGGATACAGCATTTCATTCCTCTACCATGCTCCACCTCTGAAAGGGCCAGGGGTGCCAAGTCAATGGCATATGCTATAGAGACCTGTCCCTGGGGAGGAGAACTCTTACAGAGCATATGGGGACTTTGGAAGCACTCTGAAAATGTACCACTGTACAGGTGGTTGTTTACTCCCCTTCTTAGAGTGACTTGTCTGTTTCTTCCTAAGGGGCCCAGGGGCCATGGCAGGAGCCGAGCCAGCAGAGATAGATTTTTAAATCCTCATGTACTAAAATGGGAACTCACTCCCTAGGACCTGGCAAAGAAGGGGGGAACCCTGAGAAGAAGTGCAGCTCGCCAAGAGCTGGAAGGGCCCTGGTAAGCTCAAGAGGGGAAGGAAAGCCGACAGCCATAATGGAAAGGCCACAGACTACCTGAAAAGCAGTCCCTGCCTGTCGGAGGGACCAAAGCCGCGCCGGGAAAACGAGGAGGGGGCTACACTGGGCAGTCACCCGGGGATCAGAGACGGAGGAGTGGTGGGGCAGCGGGCGAGGGGGTCACCGGGCACGGAGTGGGTGTGAGGCAGCCACCTCAGNGGCCCCGGGAGGCCCCACTCGCCGCGCTCCAGGCAGCCGCCGCCGCGCCGAGCCAGGCCCGCTCCGGCCCGCCGCCGCCTCCGCCGAGCGAGGGACGCGGCACCGCGCCCGGAAATGGAGGGGCTCGTGGCCGCGCGGCCTCCTGGGAGATGTAGTCTTCCCCGCCGGCAAGGCGGGCAGAGGAGGCCGGGCCGCGCCGCAAAGCCTGCTGGGAGCCGAGCTCCAGCCGGCCGCGGAGCCTGCTGGGAAGTTTAGTCTCCGGTGAAGAGCGCTGCCTCTGAGCGCAATGCATGGCGGGTGTTGTAGTGTTGCAGTGTTCCCTGAGGGGGAGCGCGGGAGGCGGAACGGGCCTCGCCTCACCTCACCTGAGCCTGGTCTGACCGCGCCGGCTACGGGCTCCCTGGTCGATGGGATCCCATTGACACTTTCACAAAGCAGTGGAACTGAGGTTTTGTGCCTATCTCGGTTTGAGGTGCAGGCACTACCCATCTCAGACCTGCCCTCACACCACTGCGGCCTCTCTCCTGTGGTGAACTCCTTGACCCGCGGGCGTCCAAGGCACAGGAGGGAGGCAGGTGTGTGCGAAANCACTGGGCAGTCACCCGGGGATCAGAGACGGAGGAGTGGTGGGGCAGCGGGCGAGGGGGTCACCGGGCACGGAGTGGGTGTGAGGCAGCCACCTCAGCAGGGGGAGGGGCAGCGGCCATGTTGTGCGGAGGGCGGGGGGAGCACGGGCCCAGCTGAGGGGCCGCAACCGAGCCGCCCCCAGCCCCCCGCCCCGCCCGCGCCCCGCTCTACTCACGCCTTGTCCACCAGCTCCCGCACTTTCCACATATTCAGCATGGCGCCGACCGCCTGGAGACCTCCTCGGCCTCGCT